>JACDQD010000003.1:274345-306845 GCA_019843655.1 Lethocerus indicus
ATGAGGGAATTAGGTCTAGTTGAATCTCTCTCGAACGTCAACAAATAATTCAACGAATCTCTATAGTTTTCGGCCACCAAAATGGTTGGAATTAAATACATCAGTTAATTCCCCCTATTTTTTTCTTTCTATATATTCATATCTTCACTGATTGCGGCCCGATTTTATGCAACGATCGATGAAAAAAAAAAGTTTTTCCACCGGAAAACATTTGTCCCTGTCTCTCTCCAGCGACACAGAGAGTTGACACAACAAACGGTGAATATATCAAATTATTTTCTGTTTCTTAATTTTTTCAACTTTCGAGAACCGACCATTAAAAAGAAGCCGTTCAGATTTCGCGAAACGGTCTGTTTTATTGGCATTTAAATTGTTTAAAACCGGAAAGTAATTTATTCGATAATTATAAGAAATTTTTTTTTTTTTTCCAGTCGTCCTCCTCCAGCTCCAGTCGTCATCTGTCGCGAGGTAAACAGGAATCAGACACAGGAACATTTCGAGTAATTACAATAATATATTACATTTTTGCAGTTTACATACATTTAAACCAACTAAGTAATTGCGGAATTCACCCCCCCCCCGACAACAAGTGGCGTTGTACATATTTTTAAGTGCGTCAGTACATCTTTGCACGTAGATGGTTTTGAATAAGATACTTTCGGCTCCTCGGCCAATGTCCTCTTCAATAACGGCCTTTATTCGGGGGGTCATCGTCGACCTCCTCCAGACCCGACGTCCTCCGGAGCGTTCCTCGTCCTTCAATGAAAAATCCCCCCCTGTACAACGCCACTTGTTGTGCGGGTAAATTCCGCAATTACTTAGCGATACAAAGCTATATATTCCGTCTCAGTGCTCGAAAGGTATGTTTCCGATCGTACCCTTCGCCACGACCTCAACATACCTTCAGTTTCACAGATTTCATTCCCGGACATCCGGACAATGATCCACCCGGAAGTTTCCACCAGTCTTCGTCATCTGCAACCGCATCTCGGAACAATACTTTAACATTTCTTTCTTTAGTTGCCCGTCGATTATCCGTTATTATTGTTATTGTTATTATTTTTACGATGACTTGAAGGCGATATGAGGCCGGTTGGCGGTAGACGCAGCCTCTCTGATGACTACGGCTGGCTGCTGAAGATGTCCGGCATGTTCCCGACCAGCGGCGACAAGCTGTCCCTCTGGCGGTACTGGTTCGACGTCGTGCTGCTGGTGCCCAACGTGGCCCTGCACGCAGTCACCTGCCGCCTGCTAGCAGAACGCCCGGGCCTCTTCTCCGCCTCCATCCACCACCTCATCATCGTCGTCATGGCGCTCACCTTCCACCTCGTCTTCTTCTACAACAGGCGAGTCTACACGCGCTTCTCTGTCTTTTTTAATCCGTTCAACCCCATAGTGGCCTCTCCACAAGAGGTGCCGCTGGTACTACGGGCCACTATAGTGGCCTCCACAAGGTGCCGCTGGTACTACGGGCCACTATAGTGGCCTCACAAGGAGGTGCCACTGAGGTACATACGGGCCACTAGTGGCCTCCCACAGAGGTGCCAGCTGCTGAGGGTACTACGGGCCACTATAGTGGCCTCTCCACAGAGGTGCCACTGAGGTACTACGGGCCACTATAGTGGCCTCTCCCTGAGAGGTGCCACTGAGGGTACTACGGGCCCACTATGGTGGCCTCTCTGAAGGTGCCACTGAGGTACTACGGGCCACTATAGTGGCCTCTCCTAAGAGGTGCCACTGAGGTACTACGGGCCACTATAGTGGCCTCTCCTAGAGGTGCCGCTGAGGGTACTACGAGGCCACTATGAGGCCTCTCCACCAAGAGGTGCCGCTGAGGTGCTACAGGCCACTATGGTGGCCTCTCCTGGAGGTGCCACTTTGAGGAGTACTACGGGCCACTATAGTGGCCTCTCCACAAGAGGTGCCGCTGAGGGTACCCAGGCCACTATGGTGGCCTCTCCTGAATGCCACTGAGGGTACTACGGGCCACTATGGTGGCCTCTCCTGAAGGTGCCACTGGGGTACTACAGGCCCTATAGTGGCCTCTCCACAAGAGGTGCCACTGAGGTACTACGGGCCACTATAGTGGCCTCTCCACAAGAGGTGCCACTGAGGTACTACGGGCCACTATAGTGGCCTCTCCACAAGAGGTGCCACTGAGGTACTACGGGCCACTATAGTGGCCTCTCCACAAGAGGTGCCACTGAGGTACTACAGGGCCACTATAGTGGCCTCTCCACAAGAGGTGCCACTGAGGTACTACGGGCCACTATAGTGGCCTCTCCACAAGAGGTGCCACTGAGGTACTACGGGCCACTATAGAGTTTTACGAACTGTTTTTTTTTATTTTCTCTGTTGTCTACTGTTGTCAGGGAGGCGGTCGCCAAGTGCCACTGGGATCTGGAGAGAATGGAGTTCGAGAGGGGGCCGGAGGCGGAGCGCGTCAAACGTCAAGCCGTCGGACACCAGAAGACGTTGAGGATCGGCTGGACGGTCTATTTCACGGCGGCGGCCACCACACTCGTCTCCCACAGGTACAGGCAGTTTTTTGAACATACTCTGAGTACAAGAGTATCCTCTCCCGGGACGAATCTCTGGGTCGACATCTTTGTACAGATAAGCCGTGGACGGTTTCGAATGCAGGTGTAAGATGCATTCGGCTTCTCTGCAATGTCCCGGTGTCGAACTGCGGCCTTTATTCGGGGGTCATCGTCGACCTCCTCCAGACCGGACGTCCTCCGGAGCGTTCCTCGTCTTTTAACGAAAAATCCGCCGTACGACTATCAAATTTTTCTTTTTTTCGAGGGCGTTGATCGACAGCGAGGTGTTGGCGGAAGTTGAGGGCGTGAACACGGCCCTGCCGGTACCGTTCTGGACGCCCTACGGGAGCCGTACGGGAGCGTCGTTCTACGTGACGGCCGTACTCCAGGTGGTGTTGGTGTTCGTCTGCGCCCTCTCCTGCATACAGACGGTCGTCCTCTGCATCCTGCTGCCGCAGAAGATCGTCCTACAGCTGAGGCTGCTGCTCGGCTCCGTCCGCCAGCTGCGGCCGAGGGCGGCGGCCCTACGGCGCAGCACGGGGCTCGCCCTGCGCCGCTGCTACGCCCTTTGTCTCCGCCACAATGTACGACACCACGTAGCCATCGTCACGTAAGTATAAATCCTATATATAAATATTGTGAAAAAATAGTTTTCCCCCGTATCCGTTTCTTCTACTGTCCAGCTGTTTCAAGGACTACGCCTCGTTCATCGACAAGATACTCTTCATGGTCCTGTTCTTCGCCGGACTGTTGGTCGGGGCGATGGGATCGTTCCTTCTGCTCAGCGTACGTTTTCACTTTTTCAACAGTTTTATTCCGAATTAATAATGAATAAAATCGTGTTCGGTACCCGAAATTAAAGCCATTTTCGGTAGATCTTGGTGAAAAAAATAACTTCGACGTGTCCACTACGGAATCGTACGATAGTGCTCACACTGATGTTTGGATTTTTCAATCTAATCGCTTAAAATTAAAAAGTATTCAAGACTTTTTCTCCATTCAATACCACCTTTCTAAATATTGTTTTTTTCAGGCCGAAGACGGTTACGGTTCGCTTTTGACCTCGGCCATGTTTTTCACTTCGGAAACTCTGGTCCTGTTCCTTTTCTGCTGGTACGGTGAAACTATATCCCAGCTGGTGAGTCACTGACGTGTGTTACTGACGTATGTTACTGACGCCTGTTATTGACGTGTGTTACTGACACCTCTCACTTACGTATGTTACCGACGTATGTGTCACTGACGTATGTTACTGACGCATGTTACAGACGTACGTTACTGACGCGTGTTGCTGATCTATGTTACTGACGTATGTTACTGACCCAAGTTACTGACGTATGTTACTGACCCAAGTTACTGACGTATGTTACTGACGTATGTTACTGACCCAAGTTACTGACGTATGTTACTGACGTATGTTACTGACGTATGTTACTGACGTATGTTACTGACGTATGTTACTGACGTATGTTACTGACGTATGTTACTGACGTATGTTACCGACGTATGTTACTGACGTACGTTAGTGACGGGTGTTACTGACTATGTTACTGACCTAAGTTACCATGTTACTGACGTATTACTGACCCAAGTTACTGACGTATGTTACTGACGTATATTACTGACGTATGTTACTGAAGTTACTGACGTATGTTACTGACGTATGTTACTGACGTACGTTACTGACGTAAATTACTGACGTATGTTACTGACGTATGTTACTGACGTATGTTACTGACGTATATTACTGACGTGTTACTGACGTATGTTACTGACGTATGTTACTGACCAAGTCACTGTATGTTACTGACCCATGTTACTGACGTATGTTACTGACGTATGTTACTGACGTATGTTACTGACGTATGTTACTGACGTACGTTACTGATAGTTACTGTTGTACTTGTGTTACTGACGTACGTTACTGACGTATGTTACTGACGTATGTTACTGACGTATGTTACTTTACCCATGTTACTGAGTTACTGACGTATGTTACTGGTCCAAGTTACTGACGTATGTTACTGACGTATGTTACTGACGTATGTTACTGACGTATGTTACTGACGTATGTTACTGACGTATGTTACTGACGTATGTTACTGACGTATGTTACTTACCCATGTTAGTGACGTACGTTACTGACGTATGTTGTTACTGACCCATGTTACTGACGTATGTTACTGACGTAGTTACGGCGTATGTTACTGACGTATGTTACTGACGTATGTTACTGACGAATATTTACTGACTATGTTACGACGTATGTTACTGACCCATGTCACTGACGTATGTTACCATATGTTACTGACGTATGTTACTGACGTATGTTACTGACGTATGTTACTGACGTATGTTACTGACGTATGTCACTGACGTATGTCACTGACGTATGTCACTGACGTATGTCACTGACGTATGTCACTGACGTATGTCACTGACGTATGTCACTGACGTATGTCACTGACGTACTACTTTAAGCCCGCATTTCCCCCAGCCCGGATATCTTTTTTGGGAGACTTTAATGACAATATGAGATTTTGTCGCGTTACACCGTTATAATACGCGTTATCCTTTTCTGTTCTGTTCATCCCACCCCGAAGAGCGAAGAAGTGGGCAGGGCGGTGTATATGAGCGGCGGCTGGTGCCACCGTCCCGGAAGTACAGACCAGAGCCTGAAGATCATACAGGAAGTGGTGAAGAGGCCGCTGATTGTCACCGCCGGAGAATTACCGCTAAGGCTCAGCATTCACCAAAGTATATTCAATTATATACCCGTCTGTAGGGATTATTTTTTAGGATTTTTCCCGGTATCAGTGAAGGGTTGTTTTTTTGCCCTCTCCTCCCTGTCGACGTTTCGCAACTCTTTAGCCCCGGTCAAGTCTTCAGTATCCGATCGTTCCGACTAATAATCGAAATTATATATAAATATACATATATAGAAAATGCGGGGGAATTTCAACGGAAAACGGTCCCGGTCTGAATAATTTTTGACCGAAAGACATTTATTTAAATTTAATCGAATGAAAACACTCTGCAAAAATACCCCATTAGGCTACGATTATTTGTATGTATATTCCGACTAATAATCGAAATTATTCTGTTCACAGATTATGAACGCCGCCTACAACTATTCCAATTTGATCTTCGCCCTGAACAAGCAGCCCAATTAATTGATTATTTTAACTAACAATTAATTTTTAAGTTGGACAATAATGAGCTGGGATTGGAGTGGCGAGGTAAATAAATTGTCGCGGAAAGAAATCAACAAGTCGGTTTGGAAATTTAATTAAATTCTATTTTGAAATTTGGATGTTCGTTTTCGAATTGACGCAACAATCGTTCACTCTTCTATTAGGCCCATTTGAAACAACAGAACCTTATCTTTAGATGATACAATTTTATGATTGTTGGAGGTCAATCAACAGGATACTACGTTCACTGCAAGAACAGTTGATTTTATATTAATAGTACAAAATTATTCAAAGAATACTCTATGTTTCAGTAGGTAAATTCATAAATTTTTGACTCTGTTTCAAATTAACCCTTCTCTGGGTGGCCCCTGTAACTTTCAATTTATCGAGGTTTTACCAAATAATTATAGCTTTTTTCGTGAGATGGCGGATAAATCATAATCCTATATAACGTTTTCAAGACAACCAATATCAATATCAAATTTTTTTCCATTCGCATATACATGTTTATTTGGCTCAAAAATGCGGTTTTAGGCCCAAAAATGGGGTTTATAGGTGTAAAAATGGCCCTAAAATGGGGTATTTAGACGCAAAATTGCGGTTTTTAGGCCCACAAATGGGGTTTTTAAGTCCGAAAATGGCGTTTTTAGACACAAAAATGGCCCAAAAATGCGGATTTTAGGCCCAAAAATGGGGTTTTTAGACGAAAGAATGGCCCGAATATCCGGTTTTTAGGCCAAAATTAGCCCAAAAATGCTGTTTTTTTTTGGCCAAAAAAAGCGGTTTTAGGCCCAAAACGGGTTTTTTAGACGTTCAAATGGCACAAAATTGCGGATTTTAGGCCCAAAAATTGGCTTTTAAGATGAAAAAATGGCACAAAATTGCGGATTTTAGATCCAAAAATACGGTTTGTTGGCACAAAAATGTGATTTTTAGGCCTAAAACTGCAGTTTTTAGACGCAAATTTGTCCCCAAAAATGAGGTTATAGGCCCAAAAATGGGGTTTTTAGACGTAAAATGGCCCAAAAATGCAGATTTTCACCAAAAATACGGTTTTTTGGCCAAAAATTGGCCCAAAAATGCGGTTCTTCTGCCCAAAAATGGGGTTTTTAGGCATAAAACTGCGGTTTTTAGGCGAAAATTTGGCCAAAAATATGCCGTTAATGCCCAAAAATGGGGTTTTTAGACTTAAAAATGGGCCAAAAATGCGGATTTTAGGCCCAAAAGTGTTTTAGACCCAATAATGCACAAAATAGCCCAAAAATGAAGTTTTAATCAAAATTATCAGAAAAAATTTTTGAAATAATGTTTTCGATTTCCGAGCCGTCCTTTTAGGGGCAAGTGTAGCTCACATTAATACACTTGTGGGTGCAATATGGGGCCGATATCTGAAAATTTTCGAAAAACCTAAATTTTCGATTTCCGGGCCGTCCTTTTAGGGGCAAGTGTAGCTCACATTAATACACTTGTGGGTGCAATATGGGGCCGATATCTGAAAATTTTCGAAAAACCTAAATTTTCGATTTCCGGGCCGTCCCTTTAGGGGCAAGTGTAGCTCACATTAATACACTTGTGGGTGCAATATGGGGCCGATATCTGAAAATTTTCGAAAAACCTAAATTTTCGATTTCCGGGCAGTCCTTTTAGGGGCAAGTGTAGCTCACATTAATACACTTGTGGGTGCAATATGGGGCCGATATCTGAAAATTTTCGAAAAACCTAAATTTTCGATTTCCGGGCCGTCCTTTTAAGGGCAAGTGTAGCTCACATTAATACACTTGTGGGTGCAATATGGGGCCGATATCTGAAAATTTTCGAAAAACCTAAATTTTCGATTTCCGGGCCGTCCTTTTAGGGGCAAGTGTAGCTCACATTAATACACTTGTGGGTGCAATATGGGGCCGATATCTGAAAATTTTCGAAAAACCTAAATTTTCGATTTCCGGGCCGTCCTTTTAGGGGCAAGTGTAGCTCACATTAATACACTTGTGGGTGCAATATGGGGGGCCGATATCTGAAAATTGTCCCAATTTTCGATTTCCGGGCCGTCCTTTTAGGGGCAAGTGTAGCTCAAATTAATACACTTGTGGGTGCAATATGGGGCCGATCTGAGAAAATTTTCGAAAACCTAAATTTTCGATTTCCGGGCCGTCCTTTTAGGGCAAGTGTAGCTCACATTAATACACTTGTGGGTGCAATATGGGGCCGATATCTGAAAATTTTCGAAAAACCTAAATTTTCGATTTCCGAGCCGTCCTTTTAGGGGCAAGTGTAGCTCACATTAATACACTTGTGGGTGCAATATGGGGCCGATATCTGAAAATTTTCGAAAAACCTAAATTTTCGATTTCCGGGCCGTCCTTTTAAGGGCAAGTGTAGCTCACATTAATACACTTGTGGGTGCAATATGGGGCCGATGTCTGAAAATTTTCGAAAAACCTAAATTTTCGATTTCCGGGCCGTCCTTTTAGGGGCAAGTGTAGCTCACATTAATACACTTGTGGGTGCAATATGGGGCCGATATCTGAAAATTTTCGAAAAACCTAAATTTTCGATTTCCGGGCCGTCCTTTTAGGGGCAAGTGTAGCTCACATTAATACACTTGTGGGTGCAATATGGGGCCGATATCTGAAAATTTTCGAAAAACCTAAATTTTCGATTTCCGGCCCTCCTTTTAGGGGCAAGTGTAGCTCATATTAATACACTTGTGGGTGCAATATGGGGCCGATATCTGAAAATTTTCGAAAAACCTAAATTTTCGATTTCCGGGCCGTCCTTTTAGGGGCAAGTGTAGCTCACATTAATACACTTGTGGGTGCAATATGGGACCGATATCTGAAAATTTTCGAAAAACCTAAATTTTCGATTTCCGGGCCGTCCTTTTAGGGGCAAGTGTAGCTCACATTAATACACTTGTGGGTGCAATATGGGGCCGATATCTGAAAATTTTCGAAAAACCTAAATTTTCGATTTCCGAGCCCTCCTTTTAGGGGCAAGTGTAGCTCACATTAATACACTTGTGGGTGCAATATGGGGCCGATATCTGAAAATTTTCGAAAAACCTAAATTTTCGATTTTCGGGCCGTCCTTTTAGGGGCAAGTGTAGCTCACATTAATACACTTGTGGGTGCAATATGGGGCCGATATCTGAAAATTTTCGAAAAACCTAAATTTTCGATTTCCGGGCCGTCCTTTTAGGGGCAAGTGTAGCTCACATTAATACACTTGTGGGTGCAATATGGGGCCGATATCTGAAAATTTTCGAAAAACCTAAATTTTCGATTTCCGACCCCTCCTTTTAGGGGCAAGTGTAGCTCACATTAATACACTTGTGGGTGCAATATGGGGCCGATATCTGAAAATTTTCGAAAAACCTAAATTTTCGATTTCCGGCCCCTCCTTTTAGGGGCAAGTGTAGCTCACATAAATACACTTGTGGGTGCAATATGGGGCCGATATCTGAAAATTTTCGAAAAACCTAAATTTTCGATTTCCGGCCGTCCTTTTAAGGGGTAAGTGTAGCTCACATAAATACACTTGTGGGTGCAATATGGGGCCGATATCTGAAAATTTTCGAAAACCTAAATTTTCGATTTCCGGCCGTCCTTTTAAGGGGTAAGTGTAGCTCACATAAATACACTTGTGGGTGCAATATGGGGCCGATATCTGAAAATTTTCGAAAAACCTAAATTTTCGATTTCCGGCCCTCCTTTTAGGGGCAAGTGTAGCTCACATAAATACACTTGTGGGTGCAATATGGGGCCGATATCTGAAAATTTTCGAAAAACCTAAATTTTCGATTTCCGGGCCGTCCTTTTAGGGGCAAGTGTAGCTCACATAAATACACTTGTGGGTGCAATATGGGGCCGATATCTGAAAATTTTCGAAAAACCTAAATTTTCGATTTCCGGGCCGTCCTTTTAGGGGCAAGTGTAGCTCACATTAATACACTTGTGGGTGCAATATGGGGCCGATATCTGAAAATTTTCGAAAACCTAAATTTTCGATTTCCGGCCGTCCTTTTAGGGGCAAGTGTAGCTCACATAAATACACTTGTGGGTGCAATATGGGGCCGATATCTGAAAATTTTCGAAAAACCTAAATTTTCGATTTCCGACCCCCCAGGGGGCAAGTGTAGCTCATAAATACACTTGTGGGTGCAATATGGGGCCGATATCTGAAAATTTTCGAAAAACCTAAATTTTCGATTTCCGGGCCGTCCTTTTAGGGCAAGTGTAGCTCACATTAATACACTTGTGGGTGCAATATGGGGCCGATATCTGAAAATTTTCGAAAAACCTAAATTTTCGATTTCCGGGCCGTCCTTTTAGGGGCAAGTGTAGCTCACATTAATACACTTGTGGGTGCAATATGGGGCCGATATCTGAAAATTTTCGAAAAACCTAAATTTTCGATTTCCGAGCCGTCCTTTTAGGGGCAAGTGTAGCTCACATAAATACACTTGTGGGTGCAATATGGGGCCGATATCTGAAAATTTTCGAAAAACCTAAATTTTCGATTTCCGGGCCGTCCTTTTAGGGGCAAGTGTAGCTCACATAAATACACTTGTGGGTGCAATATGGGGCCGATATCTGAAAATTTTCGAAAAACCTAAATTTTCGATTTCCGGGCCCTCCTTTTAGGGGCAAGTGTAGCTCACATAAATACACTTGTGGGTGCAATATGGGGCCGATATCTGAAAATTTTCGAAAAACCTAAATTTTCGATTTCCGGGCCCTCCTTTTAGGGGCAAGTGTAGCTCACATAAATACACTTGTGGGTGCAATATGGGGCCGATATCTGAAAATTTTCGAAAAACCTAAATTTTCGATTTCCGGGCCGTCCTTTTTAGGGGCAAGTGTAGCTCACATTAATACACTTGTGGGTGCAATATGGGGCCGATATCTGAAAATTTTCGAAAAACCTAAATTTTCGATTTCCGGCCCTCCTTTTAGGGGCAAGTATAGCTCACATTAATACACTTGTGGGTGCAATATGGGGCCGATATCTGAAAATTTTCGAAAAACCTAAATTTTCGATTTCCAGGCCCTCCTTTTAGGGGCAAGTGTAGCTCACATAAATACACTTGTGGGTGCAATATGGGGCCGATATCTGAAAATTTTCGAAAAACCTAAATTTTCGATTTCGGGCCGTCCTTTAGGGGCAAGTGTAGCTCACATAAATACACTTGTGGGTGCAATATGGGGCCGATATCTGAAAATTTTCGAAAAACCTAAATTTTCGATTTCCGGGCCCTCCTTTTAGGGGCAAGTGTAGCTCACATTAATACACTTGTGGGTGCAATATGGGGCCGATATCTGAAAATTTTCGAAAAACCTAAATTTTCGATTTCCGACCCCTCCTTTTAGGGGCAAGTGTAGCTCACATTAATACACTTGTGGGTGCAATATGGGGCCGATATCTGAAAATTTTCGAAAAACCTAAATTTTCGATTTCCGGGCCGTCCTTTAGGGGGGGGGGGCAAGTGTAGCTCACATTAATACACTTGTGGGTGCAATATGGGGCCGATATCTGAAAATTTTCGAAAAACCTAAATTTTCGATTTCCGGGCCGTCCTTTTAGGGGCAAGTGTAGCTCACATTAATACACTTGTGGGTGCAATATGGGGCCGATATCTGAAAATTTTCGAAAAACCTAAATTTTCGATTTCCAGGCCCTCCTTTTAGGGGCAAGTGTAGCTCACATTAATACACTTGTGGGTGCAATATGGGGCCGATATCTGAAAATTTTCGAAAAACCTAAATTTTCGATTTCCGGCCCCTCCTTTTAGGGGCAAGTGTAGCTCACATTAATACACTTGTGGGTGCAATATGGGGCCGATATCTGAAAATTTTCGAAAAACCTAAATTTTCGATTTCCGACCCCTCCTTTTAGGGGCAAGTGTAGCTCACAAATACACTTGTGGGTGCAATATGGGGCCGATATCTGAAAATTTTCGAAAAACCTAAATTTTCGATTTCCGGGCCGTCCTTTTAGGGGCAAGTGTAGCTCACATAAATACACTTGTGGGTGCAATATGGGGCCGATATCTGAAAATTTTCGAAAACCCTAAATTTTCGATTTCCGACCCCTCCTTTTAGGGGCAAGTGTAGCTCACATTAATACACTTGTGGGTGCAATATGGGGCCGATATCTGAAAATTTTCGAAAAACCTAAATTTTCGATTTCCGGCCCCTCCTTTTAGGGGCAAGTGTAGCTCACATTAATACACTTGTGGGTGCAATATGGGGCCGATATCTGAAAATTTTCGAAAAACCTAAATTTTCGATTTCCGGGCCGTCCTTTTAGGGGCAAGTGTAGCTCACATTAATACACTTGTGGGTGCAATATGGGGCCGATATCTGAAAATTTTCGAAAAACCTAAATTTTCGATTTCCGGGCCGTCCTTTTAGGGGCAAGTGTAGCTCACATTAATACACTTGTGGGTGCAATATGGGGCCGATATCTGAAAATTTTCGAAAAACCTAAATTTTCGATTTCCGACCCGTCCTTTTAGGGGCAAGTGTAGCTCACATAAATACACTTGTGGGTGCAATATGGGGCCGATATCTGAAAATTTTCGAAAAACCTAAATTTTCGATTTCCGGGCCGTCCTTTTAGGGGCAAGTGTAGCTCACATAAATACACTTGTGGGTGCAATATGGGGCCGATATCTGAAAATTTTCGAAAAACCTAAATTTTCGATTTCCGGGCCGTCCTTTTAGGGGCAAGTGTAGCTCACATTAATACACTTGTGGGTGCAATATGGGGCCGATATCTGAAAATTTTCGAAAAACCTAAATTTTCGATTTCCGACCCCTCCTTTTAGGGGCAAGTGTAGCTCACATAAATACACTTGTGGGTGCAATATGGGGCCGATATCTGAAAATTTTCGAAAAACCTAAATTTTCGATTTCCGACCCCTCCTTTTAGGGGCAAGTGTAGCTCACATTAATACACTTGTGGGTGCAATATGGGGCCGATATCTGAAAATTTTCGAAAAACCTAAATTTTCGATTTCCGGCCCGTCCTTTTAGGGGCAAGTGTAGCTCACATTAATACACTTGTGGGTGCAATATGGGGCCGATATCTGAAAATTTTCGAAAACCTAAATTTTCGATTTCCGACCCTCCTTTTAGGGGCAAGTGTAGCTCATAAATACACTTGTGGGTGCAATATGGGGCCGATATCTGAAAATTTTCGAAAAACCTAAATTTTCGATTTCCGGGCCGTCCTTTTAGGGGCAAGTGTAGCTCACATAAATACACTTGTGGGTGCAATATGGGGCCGATATCTGAAAATTTTCGAAAAACCTAAATTTTCGATTTCCGACCCCTCCTTTTAGGGGCAAGTGTAGCTCACATTAATACACTTGTGGGTGCAATATGGGGCCGATATCTGAAAATTTTCGAAAAACCTAAATTTTCGATTTCCGGGCCGTCCTTTTAGGGGCAAGTGTAGCTCACATAAATACACTTGTGGGTGCAATATGGGGCCGATATCTGAAAATTTTCGAAAAACCTAAATTTTCGATTTCGAGCCCTCCTTTTAGGGGCAAGTGTAGCTCACATAAATACACTTGTGGGTGCAATATGGGGCCGATATCTGAAAATTTTCGAAAAACCTAAATTTTCGATTCCGACCCCTCCTTTTAGGGGCAAGTGTAGCTCACATTAATACACTTGTGGGTGCAATATGGGGCCGATATCTGAAAATTTTCGAAAAACCTAAATTTTCGATTTCCGACCCGTCCTTTTAGGGGCAAGTGTAGCTCACATTAATACACTTGTGGGTGCAATATGGGGCCGATATCTGAAAATTTTCGAAAAACCTAAATTTTCGATTTCCGACCCCTCCTTTTAGGGGCAAGTGTAGCTCACATTAATACACTTGTGGGTGCAATATGGGGCCGATATGAGAAAATTTTCGAAAAACCTAAATTTTCGATTTCCGGGCCGTCCTTTTAGGGGCAAGTGTAGCTCACATTAATACACTTGTGGGTGCAATATGGGGCCGATATCTGAAAATTTTCAAAAAACCTAAATTTTCGATTTCCGACCCCTCCTTTTAGGGGCAAGTGTAGCTCACATAAATACACTTGTGGGTGCAATATGGGGCCGATATCTGAAAATTTTCGAAAAACCTAAATTTTCGATTTCCGACCCCTCCTTTTAGGGGCAAGTGTAGCTCACATAAATACACTTGTGGGTGCAATATGGGGCGATATCTGAAAATTTTCGAAAAACCTAAATTTTCGATTTCCGGGCCCTCCTTTTAGGGGCAAGTGTAGCTCACATAAATACACTTGTGGGTGCAATATGGGGCCGATATCTGAAAATTTTCGAATAAATTTTCGATTTCGACCCCTCCTTTTTGGGAACAAGTGTAGCTCACATAAATACACTTGTGGGTGCAATATGGGCCGATATCTGAAAATTTTCGAAAACCTAAATTTTCGATTTCCGGGCCGTCCTTTAGGGGCGTGTAGCTCACATTAATACACTTGTGGGTGCAATATGGGGCCGATATCTGAAAATTTTCGAAAAACCTAAATTTTCGATTTCCGACCCCTCCTTTTAGGGGCAAGTGTAGCTCACATAAATACACTTGTGGGTGCAATATGGGGCCGATATCTGAAAATTTTCGAAAAACCTAATTTTTCGATTTCCGGGCCGTCCTTTTGGGGCAATTGTGGCTCACATAAATACACTTGTGGGTGCAATATGGGCCAATTTTGCGTTTTATGCCAATTTAGCGTCTAAAAATGTCATGCCATTTTGGCCTAGTCTAAAATGCCATTTTTGGCCTAAACCGCTTTTGGGCCAATTTTAAGTCTAAATTTTGGCCTAAAACCAGCCAATTTTGAGTCTAAAAATGCCATTTTTGGCCTAAAAACCGCATTTCTGGGCCAATTTTCGTCTAAAATGCCATTTTTGGGCCTAAAACCGCATTTTTGGCCAATTTTGCGTCTAAAAATTTTTTGGCCTAAAACTATTTTTGGGTTGATTTAAAATGCCATTTTTAAAACCATTTTTGGCCTAATTTTGGCCTAACCTTTTATGAGTCCAATTTAGCGTCTAAAAATGCCATTTGAGTGGCTTAAAACTTTTGCATTAAATGGTCATTTTGCCAATTTTTAGAGTCTCCATTTTTTGGCCTAAAATGCCAATTTTATTTTTTTTTGGCCTAAAACCATTTAGGCCATTTTTGCCTATTTTTGGGCATCTAAAATGCCATTTTTGGCTAAAATAATTTTGGGCCAATTTTTGGGCCAAGTCTAAAATGTCATTTTTGGCCAAAAACCAATTTTAGTCTAAATTTTGCCTAAAACCATATTTTTGACTAAAATGCCATTTTGGCCTAATTTTGAATTTAAGTCTAAAAATGGCCAAAACCATATTTTTGATCCTAAAACCGCATTTCGGGCCAATTTTATTTTGCGTCTAAAATGCCATTTTGGCTTAAAACAACATTTTGGGCCAATTTTGCGTCTAAAATGCCATTTTGGGCCTAAAAACCGCATTTTAGGCCATTTTTGGTCTTATTTTATTTTGAGTCTAAAATGCCATTTTGGCCTAAAAACCCGCATTTCAGACCAATTTTAAAGAGTATAAAAAATGCCATTTTGGCCTAAAACCACATTTTGCAAAATGCCATTTTGCGCCTAAAAATTTTTGGTCCCTAAAAACACATTTTGGCCAATTTTGGTCTAAAATGCCATTTTGGCCTAAAACCACATATCAGGGCTAATTTTGATGTCTAAAAATGCCATTTTTGGCCTAAAACCGCATATTCAGGCCAATTTTAGAATCTAAAATGCCATTTTGGCCTAAAACCACATATCAGGGCTAATTTTGATGTCTAAAAATGCCATTTTTGGCCTAAAACCGCATATTCAGGCCAATTTTAGAATCTAAAATGCCATTTTGGCCTAAAACCACATTTTGGCCAATTTTGCGTCTAAAATGCCATTTTTGGCTTCTAAAACCATATTTTTGCCAATTTTGAGATGCCATTTTTGGCCTAAAACTGCATTGCCGGGCCATCTAAAAATGCCATTTTTAGCCTAAAACCACATATTTTTAGGGCCAATTTTGCGTCTAAAAATGTCATTTTGGGCCCTAATAACCGCTTTTATATGCCAATTTAGCGTCTAAAATGCCATTTTGGTCCTAAAATGCATTTCGGGCCAATTTTTAGTCTAAAAATGTTTTTGGCCCTAAAAACCGCCATTTTCAGACGGGCCAATTTTGAGGCTAAAATGCCATTTTTGGCCTAAAACCATTTTTAGGCCAATTTGGCGTCTAAAATGCCATTTTGGTCCTAAAAGCCGCATTTCAGGCCAATTTTGAGTCTAAAATGCCATTTTTGGCCTAAAAACCATATTTTTAGGCCAATTTTGCGTCTAAAATGCCATTTTGGGCAAAACAAATTTTAGGCCAATTTACGTCTAAAATGCCATTTTTGGGCCAATAACCGCTTTTTTATACCAATTTTGCGTCTAAAAATGCCATTTTTGTCCTAAAAACTGCATTTTAGGGCCAATTTTGAGTCTAAAATGCCATTTTTGGCCTAAAACCACGTATTCCGAGCCAATTTTGTCTAAAATGCCATTTTTGGCCTAAAACCATTTTTAGACCAATTTTGTCTAAAATGCCATTTTTGGCCTAAAACCATTTCAGCCAATTTTAGTCTAAAAATGCCATTTTTGGCCTAAAACCGCATTTCAGGCCAATTTTGAGTCTAAAATGCCATTTTTGGCCTAAAACACATTTCCAATGATTTGAGTCTAAAAATGCCACATTTTATGCCAATTTAGCGTCTAAAAATGCCATTTTGGCCTAAAAACCGCATTTTGGGCCAATTTTGAGTCTAAAAATGCCATTTTTTGGCCTAAAAACCGCATTTTTGGGCCAATTTTGCATCTAAAAATGCCATTTTTGGGCCTAAAACCACATTTTTGGGCCAATTTTGCGTCTAAAAATGTCATTTTTGGGCCTAATAACCGCTTTTTATGCCAATTTAGCGTCTAAAAATGCCATTTTTGGTCCTAAAAACTGCATTTCCGGGCCAATTTTGAGTCTAAAAATGCCATTTTTTGGCCTAAAAACCGCATTTCCGGGCCAATTTTGAGTCTAAAAATGCCATTTTTTGGCCTAAAAACCACATTTTTGGGCCAATTTTGCGTCTAAAAATGCAATTTTTGGGCCTAAAAACAGCATTTTCGGGCCAATTTTGAGTCTAAAAATGCCATTTTTTGGCCTAAAAACCATATTTTTGGGCCAATTTTGCATCTAAAAATGCCATTTTTGGTCCTAAAAACCGCACTTCCGGGCCAATTTTGCGTCTAAAAATGTCATTTTTGGGCCTAATAACCGCTTTTTATGCCAATTTTGAGTCTAAAAATTCCATTTTTTGGCCTAAAAACCACATTTTTGGGCCAATTTAGTCTAAAAATGCCATTTTTGGGCCTAAAAAAAGCATTTCCGGGCCAATTTTGAGTCTAAAAATGCCATTTTTTGGCCTAAAAACCATATTTTTGGGCCAATTTTGCATCTAAAAATGCCATTTTTGGGCCTAAAAACCGCATTTCCGGGCCAATATTGCGTCTAAAAATGCCATTTTTTGGCCTAAAAACCGCATTTTTGGGCCGATTTTTGGTCTAAAAACCGCATATTTGGGCTCATTTTTGCTCTATAAAGCACATTTTTGGGTCTAAAAACCGCATTTTTGGGCTTAAAAACCGCATTTTTTAGGCTATTTTGGGCCTAAAAACCCCATTCTTGGGCTAAATAACCGCATTTTACAGCCGATTTTGGACCTAAAAACCGCATTTTTGGGCTTAAAAACCGCACTTTTTATGCTATTTTGAGCATAAAAACACCATTTTCGTGCATAAAAACCCCATTTTTGGTCGATTTTGCACCTAAAAACCTCATTTTTGGCCGATTTTGCACCTAAAAATCGCATTTTTGTGCCGATTATTGGCCTTAAAACGGCATTTCTGGGCCTAAAAACTGCATTTTCGGGCCGATTTTTGGTCTAAAAACCGCATTTTTGGGCCCATTTTTGCTCTATATGAAGCACATTTTTGGGCCGATTTCGGGTCTAAAAACAGCATTTTTGGGCCTTAAAACCAAATTTTCGGACCTAAAAACTTCATTTTTGGCCTATTTTGGCCCTTAAAACCGCATTTTCGGCCGATTTTACTCCTACAAATCTCATTTTCGGGCCGATTTCGCGCCTAAAAACCCCATATTGGGGCCTATAAATGCATTTTAGAGCCGATTCCGTGCCTATAAACGGCACTTTCGGCCGTTTTTCCTCCTGATGAATCCCATTTTCGGGGCTAAATATCACCATTTTATATCCGATTTTCGGCCCTAAAATTCGTTTTTTAGGCCGGAGATATTGAATGATTGAATAATCAATTTTCAACCCGCTTTCAGTTGGAGACTACAGTCGGAGAAATTTGTGTTGAATAAGAAGATAAATAAGAATCTAATTGGACTACAGCCGCTGAATATGTTCGATACAAATGTACGATTTATGTTTATGTATTGTTTATCGGACAAATAAATTTAGTGAAGAATTCAATAGGTTTTGCAGTTTGGTCGTCCGTCCCCAAAATTGGGTTCGAACCGCGAAAGAAAAGCTTTTAAGGCATTTCACTGAAATTGGGGGTGGTTGGGGGTGGGGGTTGAAAAAATAAAACGGAATGAAAATAATAAAATAAAGAAGCTGTAGAGCACTCTAAAGTGGGAGACCGCTTAATCTTCATAATCGTCCAGAAAGTCCCTGTCCAGGAGGGGGTGGGGGTGGGGGATGGACCGGATTATATATTATATATCTTAGATGTTAAGAAAAGCCGCTTTTTTGAATTCCTCCTGAGGCGGGGGTTAAACGAATGATTTATTCAGCCGGTTTAAACTTTTCAAAATTTTTCTTCCCAGTCCGAAAAATTATTCCGCGTCCCTTATTAATTAATTATAGTCGTTATTGTTATTTCGAATCGGCAACAAAGTATTGTGTAAACAAAATTGGAAAAATTATTAATAATAACCGGTGTAATTAAGTTTTAACGTCGGCCTGAGATAGATTTTATGTTGACGACCAGATTGCGATAATGTGATAATATTGTGATTGCGCCTAAAACCACATTTTTTGCCAAAACCGTACTTACTGGGCGATTTTGCGCGTAAAAGCGTTTTGGCCAATTTTGAGCCTAAAACCACTTTTTGCCAAAACCGTATTTTTGGGCCGATTTTGCGCGTAAAAGCGCATTTTAGTAATTTTGGGCCTTAAAACCACATTTGTGGGCCTAGAAACCGCATTTTGGGCCGATTTTGCGCCTAAATACCGCATTTTCTGCCAATTTTGCGCCTAAAACCACATTTTTTGCCAAATACCGTATTTTGGGCCGATTTTGCGCGAAAAGCGCATTTTGCCGATTTTCAGCCTTGAAACCATTTGTAGGGCCTAAAACCGCATTTTGGGCGATTTGGGCCTAAAACCGCATTTTCTGACCAATTTGCGCCTAAAACCGCATTTTGGGCGATTTTGCGCCTAAAATGCGCATTTTGATTTTTTGTGCCTAAAATCGCATTTTTGGCCGATTTTGTCCCTAAAACCATATTTCTGGGCCTAAAAACCGCATTTTTGGACCGATTTTGCACCTAAAGAGTGCCATTTTTGGCCGATTTTGGCCTAAATGCCGCATTTTCTGGCCAATTTGCGCCTAAAACCGCATTTTGGGCCGACTTTGCGCCCTAAACCGCATTTTGGGTGATTTTGCGCCCTAAAACCGCATTTTCGGACTGATTTTGCGCCTAAAGACGGAATTTTGAGCCGATTTTGCGCCTAAATACAGCATTTTTGGCCAATTTGCGCCTATAACCGCATTTTTGGTTTTCGCCCTATTTTGGGCCTAAAACCTCATTTTTGACCGATTTTGCGCCCTAAAGACGGCATTTTGTTGCCGATTTTGCGCCTAAAACGCATTTTGGCCGATTTTGCGCCTAAATACCGCATTTTCTGGCCAATTTGCGCCTAAAACCACATTTTTTTGCCAAAACCTCATTTTTGAACCGATTTTGCCTAAATGCTTTTTTGGCCGATTTGAGCCCTAGAACCACTTTCTGGGCCTAGAAACCGCATTTTTGAACCGATTTTGGCCTAAAACCGCATTTTGGGCCGATTTTGCGCCTAATACAACATTTTTGCGCTAAAGAACCGCTTTTTGGCCGATTTTTGTATTGTTGAGTTTATATAGTGCGGCCTTTTCAAGAACTGTCGAAAACTCATATTAGGTTTCTAAACAACAACAAAATAGTGTCTTGTAAATAGTCTCAGTGGGAAAAGTGTTTTTTTTTTTCAAGAAATTTTGATGAGTTTTTATTTTGATATAGATCCGAGTTGTTCGAATTTCGATTGGATTGTGCCGTACAATACAAAACTCCGTTTGAACTCCAATTAAAGCCGAATTACGTATAATTAAACTAATGACTGTGGTGGCGTGTGTCAGGCAATATATATTGCGCGCAAAACACAGCACAGCGCGCCACAGTGTATTATAAGAGATCTTTTAATTAAATTAATTAAAACCATGAAAATTGGCGCCAATTTAAGTCTCGTAAATTTTATTTTTATTTTTTTTTTCATTAACAATCCGTGTATTATTATAATGCGTACCCGTGCGTGACGGTGTCCGTGACGTCACAACAAGACGCGGCCACGGCCTTCTCGATTTCGTTGCGACGATGAAAAAATATTTACGGAATATTTCCTTTATTTTCGGTCTTTTATATTATATATATAATATTTCGATACTAAACTATATATAGATTAAAGTCCGAAAAGTCTGAAGATAGACCGGTTTGGAAAAACAGAAAGAAACTCTCTATCGATAATTAAACTGGGAAATCGAGAACGGACGTCGAGATGACGTCATAGACGCGCGTCGGCCCGATAATTATTTAAAAAAATATACGACTGAGGAGAAATTTAACTTATTTCGATAGTTTATCGAATATTTTTTTCATTTCTACAATTTCCAATTATTGAAACGGCGATTATTTCATCTCTCTAATAGATATATCTCGCCGTTCTCGCTAGTGATGCCAACCTAACAATTTATTAACGAAAAAAACAAACATTAAACAGTATTTTTTAATAAGATATTTGATAACAAATTTAAAAACGTATACCCAGAAAATAAAGTTCATTTACCCAGTAATTTAAACACAATTTAAATTTTTACCGATTTTGTACAATGAACATTTAGAATTGTACAAATGTACAAATTTTTGTAGAATAAAACCGACATAACATTATTAGAGTTATCGGCGGTGCGCGGGTTTGGATATTTACGTACATAGTATTTCCGGTAATATATTCCAGGACCGTTAAAGACACTAAAAAATACAGCATTTTCTGGTCAATTTGCGTCTAAAGACAGCATTTTTGGGCCGATTTTGCGCCCTAAAACCACATTTTGGGCTTATTTTGCGCCTAAAGAGGCATTTTAGCCGATGCCTAAAACCGCATTTTGGGCCGATTTTGCCTAAAACCGCATTTTATTGATTTTGGCCTTAAAAGCCTCATTTTGCATTTTGACCCTAAAACCGCAATTTTTGGCTGATTTTTGGCCTAAAAGCCTCATTTTGGGCCGATTTTGAGCCTTAGAACCACATTTTGACCGAAAACCGCAATTTTGGCCGATTAAATCCGCTTTTTGGCCGGCCTGAAAACTGCATTTTTGGCCGATTTTGCGCCTTAAATACCATTTTGTTTTGCGCCCAAGATTTTGGCATTTTGCGCCTAAAAACCTCATTTTGGGGCCGATTTTGGGCCTAAAACCGCATTTTTCTAGGGCCGATTTCGATCCTAGAACCACATTTTTCGGCCTAAAACCGCAATTTTTGGCCGATTTGCGTCTAAAAACCGCATTTTGGCCGATTTTGGGCCTAAAACCGCAATTTTTGGCCGATTTGCGTCTAAAAACCGCATTTTGGCCGATTTTGGGCCTAAAACCGCATTTTTGGCCGATTTTGCGCCTTAAATCCACGTTTTTAGCGCCTGAGAACCGCTTTTTGGCCGATTTTCTGGCCTAAAAACCTCATTTTTGGGCCGATTTTGAGCCTTAAAACCACATTTTTGGGCCTAAAACGCAATTTTGCGATTTTGCGCCTGAGAACTGCATTTTGGCCTAAAAGCCTCATTTTTGGGCCGATTTTGATTTTTATGACCCTGAAAACGCAATTTTGGCCGATTTTGCGCCTAAAAACCGCATTTTTGGGCCGATTTGGGTCCTTAAAACAACATTTAGAGCCGATTTTGCGCCTTAAATCCACGTTTTTGCGCCAGAGAACCGCTTTTTTGGCCGATTTCTGGCCTGAAAGCCTCATTTTTGGGCCGATTTTGAGCCTTAGAACCACATTTTCGGGCCTGAAAACCGCAATTTTGTGGCCGATTTTGCGCCTGAGAACCGCATCTTTGGCCTAAAAGCCTCATTTTTGGGCCGATTTTGAGCCTTAGGACCACATTTATGACCCTGAAAACTGCAATTTTTGGCCGATTTTGCGCCTAAAGAACCATTTTGATTTTGCGCCTAAAGAACTCATTTTGGCCGATTTTGCGTCTAAAACCGAATTTTTTATTTTGAGCCTTAGATTTTCGCCAGAAAACCGCAATTTGCTGCCGATTTTGCGCCTAAATAAAGAACCATTTTGGCCGATTTCGCGTCTAAAACCGAATTGATTTTGAGCCTTAGAACCACATTTTCGGGCGAAAACCGCAATTTGTGGCCGATTTTGCGCCTAAAGAGCCCATTTTGGCAGATTTCGCGTCTATAAACTGCATTTTAGGCCGATATTGGGCCTAAAATCTCCACTTTGGTCACTTCGTGTAATAATAACAACGACTTTATTCGGCGAATAATAAACCGGACTCGATACAGACGCAACGAATGTTGACAAAGGTCGATTTTACAGTGAATAAGATAAAAAAAAAATACTACGATTCCACTGTATCGGCCTCTCTATGAAGGTTTGCTCAATTCCTCTTGATTCGGCTTCGTTTTGGTGTAGAAACTGTCGCAGAAAGTTTAGTTGAGGTAAAGTCGTGCCAATGTAGAATGGGCAATTAGAGTAATTAGTCCGATTAGGCCGGGTGGTGCATTTATATAAATGAGCTCCGTGACCGGCGGTTTCAATAATAATAATACCGCTAATGGAAATGTTATTTGGCGCGCCGAAAACGGGCCGCGGAGACGGAGACTATCGAAGATGGCGAACCGCCTTGAGCCGAGCCCCCTCCCCCTTTCTTTAACGGCTTATCTCGTCTAAATTTTATATTTGCCGAATAGGGAAAGTGGATTGGGCCCAGTGATAGATTCTCGGCACTCAATCTGACTGAGTATCACTGTCGGTTATCCTCATCGATTATTTGCTCTTGTAGTAGAACCCGTCGATTCGGATTTCCCGGAGGATCGCCTCGATTCCCGGTAGGAATGGAGAAATTCGTCTGTTTCTCCCCGTAAAGTATCCTAAATATTAACGTATTTAACGCATAAACAGGGAACAAATTAACCCCTCATCAGATTTTATGAAGTTTTCACGTCGCGCCGTCCCGATTTCACGTTCAGACGATAAAGAACACAGAAAAACGAATCTCGCTTCGAATTTTATTAAAATTATAGGTTTTAGTAGAAAAAAAGCGAAAAATCCAACGGAGCGCTCCGCTCGTGACGTCACTGAGTGACGTCACGCTGTGACGTCACAGGCGAGATAAAGAGCTATTAGATAAAGATATATCGCGATAACGACGAACTTTTCCGGTACACGGAAAATAATCGGCAGGAAACTCCTGGTTAATTTTCGAAATTTTCCCGGCCGATTTCGGGCCTAAAAGCGCATTTTTGGCCCATTTCTGCGACTAAAACCGCACTTCTGGGCGATTTTGGGCCTTAAAGCCGCATTATTGGACCGATTTTGCGCCCAAAACCTCATTTTGGCGAATAAAACCGCATTTTTGGGTCGATTTTTCTCCTAAAACCGCATTTTGGACCGATTTTGCGCCTAAAACCACGTTTTCGCGCCTGAAACCGCATTTTTGGGCCGATTTTTGAAATAACCGATTTTAGGCCGATTTCATCAGAACCACATTTTTGGTGAAAACCGCAATTTTTCGCCGATTACGCGCCTAAAGAGCCCATTTTTGGCCGATTTTGCCGACTAAAAACCGCACTTCTGAGGCGATGATATTGGGCCTTAAAACAGCGTTATTGGGCCGATTTTGCGCCTAAAAAACCTCATTTTTACACCTAAAAACCGCATTTTTGGGTCTTGAAACCGCATTATTGGACCGATTTTGTGCCTAAAACCTAATTTTGGCCCAATATTTAAAATAGGCCCAAAATGCGCATTTTAGGGGCGATTTTGCGCCCTAGGAACCGCATTTTGGCTGATTTTTGGCCTAAAACCTTATTTTTGGCCGATTTTGTGCCTAATAACCGCATTTTCGGGCCGATTTCGACCGTTAGAACCACATTTGGGAAAGAAGCGTGGAAAATTTTGAATTTTTAAACGCTGGATCGCCAAAAAGCGTCGTTTATTTCTCGGAACGTCTTGCAGAATCGTGTCAATAAACCCCTCGTCAACGATTATGTCACTGTGCGCTTCGTCGATCCGCCCGAAAATAATGAAAAAATTCGGATTAGGGCGCTATTATAACGTTTCGGGGTTGGGGTTGGGGTTGGGAGAGAAAAAAATCCGAATTAAAAGAGTTGATGGGTATGCAAATGGGCGTCTGGTGGCCCATTTAGTGGGCCCTGTTCTAATTAGGCCCCGTCAGCCCTAATATATCCCCCCTTTTTGGCGCCCCCGGACAAGGAAATTTTGTAAGGAACCGCGTTAAAAAAAAAAAAAAAATTTTTTTAATTACGACCATATTCAAGTTTCTTTCAAAAACTGTACACGGAAAACTGGTAGTCCGAAAACAAGCAGTGTCAGAATCGAAGCGGTTCAAGGAACGTATACAACGAGTGTATATATTAGACGGGAAAATGGGGTTCCGAATAAAATATTGCGGAATCGGCCCGATCCTAAGTTTTACAGCGTGATTACGAATTACAGTCGGTAATTTGGCTGTCAAAATGTTAACTCAGACTCAGAGACTCTCCCTCTCTCTCTCTCTCTCTCTCTCTCTCTCTCTCTCTCTCTCTCCCTCTCTCTCTCTCTCTCTCTCTCTCTCTCTCTCTCTCTCTCTCTCTCCTCTCTCTCTCTCTCTCTCTCTCTCTCTCTCTCTCTCTCTCTCTCTCTCTCTCTCTAATGGCTGTTTGGCATCACAAATGCACAATCCCTGTCCGACCAGATCTCTCTCGGTCGGCCCTTTTCTCAGCCCTTTCTCTGCTACAGTTAGCCCTACAGTTTTCCACCCCGCGACGAAATCCTCACTAACCCTCAGTAACTTTTAGTAATAGGGTAAGTAAATACGTCGTCAAGAAGCCGCGCAGTTTTAGCCTACCCAACTAATGACCACATTTTTGGGCCTAAAACGGCAATTTTGGGCCGATTTTGCGCCCAAAGAGCCCATTTTTGGCCGATTTTGCGCCCAAAAACCGCACTTCTGGGGCGATTTTGGGCGTTGACACCACATTGTTGGGCCGATTTTGCGCCCAAAAACCTTGTTTTTCCGCCTAAAAACCAAATTTTTGGGCGATTTTGTGCCTAATAACCACATTTTTGGGCCTGAAAACGGCAATTTTGGGCCGATTTTGCGCCCAAAGAGCCCATTTTTGGCCGATTTTGCGCCCAAAACCGCACTTCTGGGGCGATTTTGGGCGTTGAAAGCCACATTTTGGGCCGATTTTGCGCCTAAAACCGCGCCTAATTTTGGGCGATTTTGTGCCTAATAACCACATTTTTGGGCATTTGAAAACGGCAATTTTGGCCGATTTTGGCCTATATTTTGGGCCGATTTTGCGCCTAAAATGCGCATTTTGGGCGATTTTGTGCCTAATAACCACGATTTTGGGCCTATTTTGGGCCGATTTTGCGCCTAAAGAGCCATTTTGGCCGATTTTGCCCTAAAAGCCCATTTTTGGCCTATTTTGCGCCTAAAATGCGCATTTTTGGCCGATTTTGTGCCTAATAACAGCGCATTTTTGGGCCGATTTTGAGCCTCAGAACCACATTTTTCGCCGATTTTGCGCCTAATGAGCCCAATTATGGCCGATTCTGCGCCTAAAGAGCCGTTTTCGGCCGAACCACATTTTGCGCCTAAAGAGCCCATTTTTGGCCGATTCTGCGCCTAAAAACCCATTTTGCCGATTTTGCGCCTGAGAACCGCATTTTGGGCCTAAAACCTAAGAACGCTAAGGGAACGGGGCTTTATTTATTAGGAAAATCGCGCGCAGCTTCTACGCTATCGGATAAAATGGCACTGTTTCAAAGAGATTATCGTAACCGTCTAAACCGCAATAACGGTTATTTGGCGGTTACACGTCGGTAAATACATTTTAGAATATATATTTTTTCGTCTCAGCGCAAATATTAATTCTTGTAGTGGTTCTATCAGTGTCGGTGTGTTGTTCGGGCCCCGTTGTACGAGGTCAAATATTTGTCGTCGTCCGGTGGATTAACGCGAAAAGAAAGGGGAAAAGAAAGGGATGAAAGAGGCCGGGTGTGGGGGTGGGCTGGAGGAAAAGAGAAAGGGGAGGAAAAATATCAAAGGGAATCTTTGACGGCCCTATCTCCTCAAAGTCGACTCCACAATTCGAGTTGTGAATAATTTACGACGCCCATCCCTTTTCAGGAACGGTTTTCTTAACCGAGAACAGCGCGATACGTAAGGAGTATGGAGGATATTCCCGGTGAATATGGTGAATCCGAAGTCATTATCTGTAACAGAAGGGCCTCAGTTAGGCCCTTGACAGACCGATAACCAGGTGGTGCCGATAATCGGCACTTCTGGGCCAATTTTGGCCCTTAAAACCGCATTTTTGGGCCGATTTTGAGCCTTAGAACCACATTTTTGGGCCTGAAGACTGAAATTTTTCGCCGATTTTGCGCCTGAAAACCTCATTTTCGCGCCTAAAAACCGCATTATAGAGCCGATATTGCGCCTATAAACGGCATTTTGAGCCGATTTTGCGCCTAATAACCGCACTTTTGGGCCGATTTCGATCCTTAGAACCACATTTTGGGATATTTTGCGCCGATTTTGCGCCTAAAGAGCCCATTTTGGCCGATTATTTTTGCGCCTAAAACCGCATTATAGAGCCCATTTTGCGCCTAAAGACGGCATTTTGTGCCGATTTTGAGCCTAAAATGCGCATTTTCCTGGCCCGATTTTGAGCGTTAGAACCACATTTTGGGCCGATTTTGCGGCTAAAACCTCATTTTCGCGCCTAAAACCGCGTTATAGAGCCGATTTTGCGCCTAAAGACGGCATTTTGAGCCGATTTTGCGCCTAAAATGCGCATTTTGGCCGATTTTGATCCTTAGAACCACATTTTGGGCCGATTTTGCGGCTAAAAACCTCATTTTCGCGCCTAAAACCGCGTTATAGAGCCGATTTTGCGCCTAAAGACGGCATTTTGAGTCGATTTTGCGCCTAAAATGCGCATTTTTGGCCGATTTTGAGCCTTAGAACCACATTTTGGGCCGATTTTGCGGCTAAAACCTCATTTTCGCGCCTAAAACCGCGTTATAGAGCCGATTTTGCGCCTAAAGACGGCATTTTGAGTCGATTTCGCGCCTAAAATGCTCATTTTGGCCGATTTTGATCCTTAGAACCACATTTTGGGCCGATTTTGCGGCTAAAACCTCATTTTCGCGCCTAAAACCGCGTTATAGAGCCGATTTTGCGCCTAAAGACGGCATTTTGAGTCGATTTCGCGCCTAAAATGCGCATTTTGGCCGATTTTGATCCTTAGAACCACATTTTTGGGCCGATTTTGCGGCTAAAACCTCATTTTCGCGCCTAAAACCGCGTTATAGAGCCGATTTTGCGCCTAAAGACGGCATTTTGAGCCGATTTCGCGCCTAAAATGCGCATTTTTGGGGCGATTTTGTGCCTATACACGTCTCAATTGGACTTTGGATTGTGAAAAAAAAAAATTTTCAGTGGTTTCCCAACCAATTTTTTTTGGGGTTGGAGGGGGAATATCGATATCTCAATATTGTGATACAGGACTGTATTACAAACGCCCCTTTTATAAATTCAAAACGGATTAACCCCCACTCAAAACCACCCCTCCTTCACCGGCCCACCCCTGGACTTTGAAAACAATTCGAACTCCTGTAGGCCCCCTCCCCGTGAGATCGACAAACACGTGATAAATATTTTATAACTGTAAAGTAGATTGTGGAAAAAATTTTTTCCGGTGTTTCCCCACGAAATTTTTTTTTTGGGGGGGGAGGAATATCGACATCTCAATATTGTGATACAGGACTGTATTACAAGCGCCCCCGCCGCCTTTTATAAATTCAAAACGGATTAAACCCCCTCCTTCACCCCCCCCCACCCCACGGACATCGAAAACAATTCGAACTCCTGTAGGCCCTCCCCTCCCGCCGTGATATCGAGCGGTTTAAGACTCCTGAAAGGCGAGCTGAACGGCCGTCGGTGGGGAGGGAGGGGGTTGTGGACGATGTTTTCAGCCGGGTTAGTAGACTGGGGTAGGCCGTCCCACTCCCTCCACCCTCCCACCCTCCCACCCTCCCGGAGTGGTGGTGGACGCTCAGCCGCCAGTAGTCTCCGTGCAGACAGCAGGCGGACACAGGCCACCACCACCGCCGCCGCCGCATGGTCATCAACATCTTCTAGTCGGCACAACAGGTCTTAAGATCAGAAGGTAAGACCAATTACCAATTATACAACAGACAACAAATCCTGGATAATATAGTAAAAACTGACTCTCGGTAAAGTCCCGTTGATTTTGACGGGGGGGGGGATGAAATTCAAAATTTTAAGGGCGCCCGCCCTCCAGCCCTGGAGCTGGAGAACCGGCGTCCTTTAGCGATATTTTTTTTGTAACTTCCAAGCCGCAAACTTCAAGTTTACATCTGAGATTTTCGAAATTCAACGAAACCCCCTCCTCCTCCCCAACCCCGTCGACCCTTTTTGTACGAAAAACGAACAATTTTCTCGAATTTTCCGTCTTAAATAATAGCGGCTACCGGCCAATTTCTCTACCGGCTGAATAAAATATATTGTACATTCGGCGCCGTCAACTGTATTTTATATATTGTACGTATATTGTACGAGTTTTATAGATTCTCATTCCCCATTTTATTTCTATTCAATTTCGCTTTCTATCGGGACCTTTTCTCGGGAAAAAAGCCGAAGAATCGGCCAAATTTCCAGATTTTCCTACGGCCGATTTCCCGGTTTTCCAGAGTCGGGACATCGATTTATTTTAACCGCTTACAATTAAAAGACAGAGAGAGAGAGAGAGAAACCGGTCTCGTTTTTGAACAACGACGCAATTCGGACTGTGCCCGAAAGTAAATATTTATTACCACAATATCCAGGACTTTAAGCAGTCTAATATACCTGTTTTGTAGGTCTTTTGTAGGTGTTTTTAATCCGTCTCTTTTCGGTCTTTTCAGACCGGTTTCGGCGGCCGTCCGCCGCCGTCCGTCCTCAGTAGCGCCGCGCCGATTGGTCACAACCGCCAGTACGTATTG
This sequence comes from Lethocerus indicus, assembly GCA_019843655.1. NCBI lineage: Eukaryota > Metazoa > Arthropoda > Insecta > Hemiptera > Belostomatidae > Lethocerus > Lethocerus indicus. The sequence continues at coordinate 303,773 of JACDQD010000003.1, forward strand.
AGTGATTCAAAAAAAAAAAAAATTTTCAATTCGACTTTTGAATACTGTCGGCGGCGACCAGCAAAGGGCGCTACTGAAGACGGGCGAGCGGCCGCCCAAAACCGGTCTGGAAAAGACCGCCGAACCGCCGAGAGAGGAGTAAGTAGTGTTGTCTGGTGGATATTATTAGAAAATTATTTTTTTTTCCAATATTTTTAATAAATTCGCTCGATATTATAAAGTATTAAAATTTTTGGCATTACCTCGTAAACATCATATATTTTTTAATCTTTAATTAATTTCAATAATCGGTGTATATTTCGTGATGTTTCCGTCTCCTCTCTCTCTCTCTCTCGGCCCCGTTTCGGTGGTCTTTTGCCAGAGCTGGGTTTCGTGGCCGTTCGCCGTCTTCAGTAGCGCCCGTGTGCTACGTCACCGGTTATTAGCACTTTGGGACGTCACTTCCAGTGAGCAATTTGTCGGCAAGGCTGAAAGTGTGACAGCTGGCTGTGATGACAGCGCCGAAGCGCTGACAGCGACGTAGACGCGACAGCGCTACTGAAGACGGCGAACGGCCCCGAAAGTATTCAATAATTAGGCTACACTCGTCCTCATTTTTCTGTTTTGGGCCCAATGTTAAAAACAGCCTTAGAACCACATTTTCGGGCCGCTTTTGAGCCTTAGAACCACATTTTGGGCCGATTTTGAGCCTTAGAACCACATTTTTGGGCCGATTTTGAGCCTTAGAACCACATTTTGGGGCCGATTTTGAGCCTTAAAACCACATTTTTGGGCCGATTTTGAGCCTTAGAACCACATTTTTGGGCCGATTTTGAGCCTTAGAACCACATTTTTGGGCCGATTTTGAGCCTTAGAACCACATTTTTGGGCCTGAAGACCGCAATTTTTCGCCGATTTTGAGCCTAAAGAGCTCATTTTTGGCCGATTTTGTGCCTAATAACAGCATTTTGGGCCGATTTTGAGCCTTAAAACCACATTTTTGGGCCGATTTTGAGCCTTAGAACAACATTTTTGGGCCGATTTTGAGCCTAAAGAGCCAATTTTTGGCCCATTTTGTGCCTAATAACAGTATTTTTGGGCCGATTTTGAGCCTAAAGAGCCCATTTTTGGCCCATTTCGTGCCTAACAACAGTATTTTTGGGCCGATTCTGAGCCTTGGAAACACATTTTTGGGCCGATTTCGAGCCGTAGAACCACATTTTTGGGCCCGAAGACCGCAATTTTCGGGCCGATTTTGCGCCTTAAAGAGCCCATTTTTGGGCTCAAAAATAAACCATCCAATAATTAGTCTACACTCGTCCCCATTTTTTTTTCTGTTTTGGGCCCAATGTTGAAAACAGTATTTTTTTTCGGTTTTTTTTTAAATAATTTTTTCGCGGTATCGATTCCTGTCGTGTTATCGCGTTTCGCCGCCGTCGAGGAAATGCCTACTTCCGGGGTATATACATATATATATATATATATATATATATATATATATATATATATATATATATATATATATATAGAGGGAGAGAGAGAGAGAGAGATTAGAGTTATGTGGTCGTAGAGATAAAAGAAATCTGTTAAATCTGCGGTCACCTAGTTCCAGGCTAGTGCTAGTGCTAGTGCTACTGTGCCAGTGACAGTGCCAGTGCTAGCTGCGTATTATTCTGCATTGCAGCATTCGGCCGGCCGACATCCCTACCCCTGCCCCTCACCCTCACCACCCCTACACCCGATAAACACCTAATAGTGCTAGTTGGGCCACCTTTCAATTATTTTCTTTTTTTTACTCCATTTCCCTTATACATTGACCGAAAATTCGATTTTATCGATCGCTCTTATGGGGATAAAAATTGTTCGCGAAGGAGAACGTAAAATTTACGGTCTTTTCCAACCGCGAAAATCATTTTTTATTTCAACGGGGTTGATATATACGGGTCGGGAAAATGATAAGGATATCGGTTTTACGCGGCGGCCTTTTCGGGCCGATTTTGAGCCTTAGAACCATTTTGGCCTGAAGAAGCAATTTTGCGCCGATTTTGCGTCTAAAGACGGCATTTTGAGCCGATTTTGCGCCTTAAATGAGTATTTTTTGACCGATTTTGTGCCTGATAACACAATTTTCGGGCCGATTTTGAGCCTTAGAACCACATTTTGGGCCCTGAAGACCGCAATTTTACGCTGATTTTGCGCCTCAATAAGCCCATTTTGGCCGATTTTGCGCCTACATTTTGAGCCGATTTTGCGCCTCAAAAGCCGTTTTGACCGATTTTGGGCCTGATAACCGCATTTTTCGGCCGATTTTGCGCCTTAGAACCTTTTTGGCCTGAAACCGCATTTTTCGGCCGATTTTGCGCCTAAAACCATTTTGCATTTTCGCCGATTTTGCCTTTTTTTGCCGAGCCTTTTTTGCGCCTAAAGAGCCCATTTTGGCCGATTTTGCGCCTAAATAACTTTTTTTTTTAAAACGATTTTGGCCGATTTTGCACCTAAACCCATTTTGGGCCAAAAGCGGCATTTTCGGCCGATTTTGCGCCTTAAAACCACGTTTTTGCGCCTGAAAACCGCATTTTTGGGCCGATTTTGCGGCCTAAAACCCCATTTTAGGTCGATTTTGCGCCTAAAATCTCATTTTGCAACAACACAACCTTGCATAATTTTTTCTATTTTTCTATTTTATATCTATTTTCCGGTGGTTCCGGCTGTACACTAACGAAAAGTACACTTTTTTTTTTAACAAAAGTTGAACATTTTCTCGGATTTATCAATACATTGAAATTGAAAATGTATCGATCCGAAAAAAATCAGCATTGTTGTTGTGGCCGATTTTTTCGAAATTTTGTAATATTTTCGATTTTTCTGTGTATACTGTGGCCGAATTCGGTACATAACATACAACGAGGTATAATCGGGATTCCCGCGTAAAACTGTCTATATTAACCGGGGAATATTTCAATCTCTCTCTGCCGGTCATTCGCCACAACATGAAAACATGTCTAGCGCCTAAAAACCGCATTGTAGAACAGATTTTGGGCCTAAAAACGGCATTTTTGGGCCGACTTAATCGTTACTCATCATGATAAAATCG
>JACDQD010000003.1:309345-358212 GCA_019843655.1 Lethocerus indicus
TTCAGATTTCAGCTTCAAAAGACGTTCTTAGCGTCGATTCCTGTTATAGGACAGCCTCTCTTAGGGATGCCAAAAATCGATGGAAGGTTGGGAAATGGAATATTTCATTGTGGAATAACAGGGAATAACTGGGAATACAGAAAATACCGGGAGGAATAAGGAAATATTCAGATTTCAGCTTGAAAAGCCGTTCTTAGCGTCGATTCCGGTTATAGGACAGCCTCTTAGGGATGCCAAAATCGATGGAAGGTTTCGATGGAAATGGAATATTTCATTGTAGAATAACGGGAATAACGGGAATACAGAAAATACCGGGAGGAATAAGGAAATATTCAGATTTCAGCTTGAAAAGCCGTTCTTAGCGTCGATTCCGGTTATAGGACAGCCTCTTTAGGGATGCAAAATCGATGGAAGGTTCGTGGGAAATTGGAATATTTCATTGTAGGAATAACGGGGAATAACGGGAATACAGAAAATACCGGGAGGAATAAGGAAATATTCAGATTTAGCTTCAAAAGATGTTTTTAGCGTCGATTCCGGTTATAGGACAGCCTCTGCTAGGGATGCCAAAAATCGATGGAAGGTTCGTGGGAAATTGGAATATTTCATTGTAGGAATAACGGGGAATAACGGGAATACAGAAAATACCGGGAGGAATAAGGAAATATTCAGATTTCAGCTTGAAAAGCCGTTCTTAGCGTCGATTCCGGTTATAGGACAGCCTCTCTTAGGGATGCCAAAAATCGATGGAAGGTTCGTGGGAAATTGGAATATTTCATTGTAGGAATAACGGGGAATAACGGGAATACAGAAAATACCGGGAGGAATAAGGAAATATTCAGATTTCAGCTTGAAAAGCCGTTCTTAGCGTCGATTCCGGTTATAGGACAGCCTCTCTTAGGGATGCCAAAAATCGATGGAAGGTTCGTGGGAAATGGGAATATTTCATTGTAGGAATAACGGGGAATAACGGGGAATACAGAAAATACCGGGAGGAATAAGGAAATATTCAGATTTCAGAGCCGATTCCGGTTATAAGACAGCCTCTCTTAGGGATGCAAAAATTGATGGAAGGTTCGTGGGAAATTGGAATATTTCATTGTAGGAATAACGGGAATACAGAAAATACTAGGAGGGTAGTTTGGGGGGGGAATACTGGAATATCTAATTAGGCGTCCTCGATTCCATGAAATTTTGATTTTTCAACTCAGAAATGTGTCCATGATTGATGATTGTTGTACTGAAGACTTCTTGACAGGTGGTGTAGGGTTGGCTAAGGGTGGTGGGGGTGGAAAGGTCGTGTCTTTGGCGCTCACCCCCTCCCCCTCACCTTATATACGTATACACGGTTTGTCGTCCTCCCCTTTTTCCCCTCTGAGAGTCATTTCTCATTCATAGGATTTTCCGCCGGCCCCACAACCCTTATCTCACTCTCTCCCCCTCACCCCTCGGTCGTCCACCCTCTAACCGACCAATTTCTCTCTCCCCCGCCCCCCCCGTTTATCTACCGCCGTTTTCCGACTGGATCCTGAAGGAACGGAGAAAGGGGTGTAAAAAAAAATACAGTTACTAAAAAAGGGATGACGGGAATAAGAAGGGGGAGCTCGAGGAAATTAATCGTCACTCAGGGAAAAGTGCATTTTCCACCGAATATCGACGTAGAAACACCGTAATTACAGCTTTTCACGTAATTTCCGAAATTTCTCGACATTTAGGACCGAATAACATCGCTTCATTTTAGGGGATGAAATCCGCGATTTTTCCTCCCTGCCGTTTTGGGCCCGGATTTTTTCACGAAAAATCACCTAGGTTATAGTAGTTAAATTGGAAAATGTTCCGGAAAGAAGGGATTTTCAATTCCACTCGGAAAAATTCCGTTGTAACGCGTGAAATTCGTAAAACGAGCCCGTTAAGGGGATGAAAAAGAAGAAAATTTCCATTTTTCCGTCGGGCCGCACTTCAGCTTCGGTCTCGCCTTTCCCCCCCCCACCCCCCCCCCCCCCGAATCCAAGTGGAAAAGAAAGGCCGGATTGAAAGGCTTTCAGCCTCAAGTGTGTAACTTAACACTTTTCCAATCTACTGACAATAAAGTAAGAGTATTTATTGTATAAAGTTTCTTTTAAGGGCTTTGGAAAATTGAAGGGCCCAGAGTCTGTTTCTACTTTTCGCAAGACGGGGAAAGTGTTGAAAAGAAAAAAATTATAGAAATAGAAATGTCGTCGTCGCAACTGAAGATGGCGAAGAGACCGAAACTCCTAAAATTGACCCTCGCAACGAAGAGAATCGAAATTGACAATTTATACTCATGCTCCGAAATAAAAATGTAAAATACTTATTACGGTTCGGGAAGATGGAGTACGGTTTTATTGAAAATTCCAATATTCGAATTCTCTTCCGATTTAAACCATTAAAAGTACAAACTTAGGGCTGCAAGGGGATTTTCGTGAACCTTTTAAAAACCATAAAAAATTGTTAATTGATAGAATTTCGTGATTTACCACTAACGGAGAGCGTACATTCTACGTATATTTTATATACTTTATTTTAAAAAATTCCGAAAAAAAATCTGATTTTCTTCATTGTCTCGAATCGTAAACGCGTTTTTATTATAGACGAACCGATTTCTATGGGAATTTTCAATGAAAATTCGATGTCGGCAACGGATCATTTGATACTGAAACAACTGGAAAAATGTAGAATATATTCGTCAATATATTACATTATCCATTTGAGGAGAATATAAAATTAAATACTGTAGGGTCGTGACAGGGGATTGTATTAAAATTAAGGGACGAAACTGACAACAACAACAACAACAGTGGTTCGTTAGGTTTGTGGGGGAGGGGGTGGGTTTTTCGCCAATTAAAAGTTTTGAAATATGCAGTTTGCATTATGCAATAGGGCGAGCCCTTCAGGGGCTCTCCCCGGATGGGCCGACCCTGCAAAGGCCCCCTCCAGATTTTACGGGACGTCATAAATAACGACGCGATAATGGACGTTATTTCCGAAAACTGATTCTCGTATAAAAAAAAAAAAAAAATTTTTTTGTAAAAATTCAATCAATATCCGAAATTACAAACCTTAATTTCGGGGACGGCCGTTCCCGAAATAATAATCGAAAATTACAAAAAAAAAATTATAGGATTTCCTAATATTTGAAATTTTATTCGAGAAATGGGCCCCAATGGGGCGGGGCGAAATATTGAAATCTCGGCATTTTCCAAATATACATTTCGTATAAACGCGTCCGAATGATGACGGATTGCCCTTCGTGGACAGAGAATTTACGATATATTGCCCTTAGGGCGGGGGACATATTTCCCTGCCCTATCTACATTTTATTCGTATTTATCAGTAATCCGAGTCCTGAAGGGCCGTTTATTCATAGAGTTCTATTGATTTTTTTATTGTCGCAATAGCAAGTGGCACTTTTCTAATTTTCTATCTGATTTTGTATGATCTGACTCGGAGCGATTCCAAGTTCAAAGGGCCGGAAATAAAAGCGGAGTTAAAAATGCATCAACGGCCCTTTTCCACCGCAATCCCTATCGGAATTTCAACATAAATTCGAACGAGATTAAAGCCTTGATTTGTCCCATTTTCGGATTTGGAAATAGTAAAAATTTACGCTATATTCCTCAATTTCAAATACCCCGTTACTAAGTAGTTATCAGACAAAATTTCATTGAAAATCTCGATAATATACAAAATCAGATTTAGAAATAGGACAAGAGTTACTTACAATAATGTACTCTCTCCATTAGTGGAAATTACGAAATTCTATCAATTTTATTCTGTCCCTTATACGACTATAGAGGTTTCTTAAAAGGTTTGAGGGTTCATAATAGACCGGGGGGCCGGAGAAACGATCGATAGTGTTTACTGAGAGTTTTATTTAGAATAAAAGAAGTTTCCATTCCTGTCTATTTTCGTGACGCCCTTAAAAGATGGATAATGGGGGGAAAAAATATATCGACGGATATAACGCGGAGGTGGTCCAAAAAAATGTATCCACCTTTCAACAGTCCATAACTTGGAAACTAATTGACTGAGTTGTGTCTGATTTTTGGTGAAAGTGTAGCTTAAAGTCCAACTTGAAGATATATCATAGCTGTAGGTAGATTCAAATGAAATTCCAAAGTCAAAATGTCGATTACTTTCGGGTACCCCAATAATATACAGAGTGGTCCAAAAAAATGTATCCACCGTTCAACAGTCCATAACTTGGAAACTAATTGACCGAGTTGTGTCTGATTTTTGGTGAAAGTGTAGCTTAAAGTCCAACTTGAAGATATATCATAGCTGTAGGTAGATTTCAAAAAAAAATGAATTCCAAAGTCAAAATGTCGATTACTTTCGGGTACCCCCAATAATATACAGAGTGGTCCAAAAAAATGTATCCACCGTTCAACAGTCCATAACTTGGAAACTGATTGACCGAGTTGTGTCTGATTTTTGGTGAAAGTGTAGCTTAAAGTCCAACTTGAAGATATATCATAGCTGTAGGTAGATTCAAATGAAATTCCAAAGTCAAAATGTCGATTACTTTCGGGTACCCCTAATAATATACAGTTATTTTAACAGTCCATAACTTGGAAACTAATTGGCTGAGATTTTTGATGAAAGTGTAGCCCAACTTGCACGGTGCACTCACTCATGTAGCCATTGCCGTTTTGAACCTCATTAATAATAAGTTTTCGTACTTAAAATACCGGTTCAAAACTGGTACTTACTCTCTTCGTCCCTAATTCTAGCTCTCTTGAGCCGGCCACGTTTACCTCGGACTACGTACAGGGTACAACTGACACACAACAGAACACTGACTATCCGGCACACTACAACAAGTCCCCGGACTTAACTCCTCTGGACTTTTACCTCTGTGGGGGACACTAAAGGACTTCGTTTATCGACCACAAAAGCCACCAACATTGGATGAACTTGGAGGAGAATCCATCCTACATAATTCACGTGCAAATATCCCGACTGAACAGTCAGTAGTCGGTGGTGCAGTTGGGCGGCATCCTTTCTCTCCCTGTATGGATGTTGGATAATGGTGACCATTTCTAACGCCTACAGCTATGATATATCTTCAAGTTGGACTTTAAGCTACACTTTCACCAAAAATCAGATACAGTTCAGTCAATCAGTTTCCGAGTTATGGACTGTTGAACGGTGGATACATTTTTTTGGACCACCCCCACTGTATACAAGCCTGTAAATCGAGAGGAAATACGACCGTATTTCCGGGCTGTATAAAAATAAACGTTTTGGATTAACGCCCACGGGTGGATTGTACGTTGAAAGTAATTTAAAAGGTATTTAACGGGCCCTTATTAAGTAAGGGCCGTCCTCAGGGAGGATTTACGAGTCATGTTATACTGGACACTCCGTTTCCAATCTCAGATTTATATCGTCCGGACCCGACATATAATTGTAATAATAATAATAATAATAATAATAAATCGGAGGGAGAGGATCCCGAGGGCATTCGAAGGATTGTCGAATTATGCCGATTATTCCTGGAAATCCAAACGCGTCCCGAAAAATTCCTCGAATTTCCTCGCGGGGGCGGGAATCGAAAAATTCATTACGAAAGTGAAATACACTTTACCCTCAGAATACTGTAAATTGCAATACATTGTGGTGTTAATTAATTGGATTTTAATGGAAATTTAAATTAAACCACGTGACCGCCCTCTTTTTTAAAGAGACCGGTTTCGTACTTTCCGCATCAGAATTGTACGCGGGGTGTATTGTCCGTGTACGAATAAGGGATGATTCGACGAATGCCATAAAATAGATTGCCGTCAAAATACAACAGTGTAGATTCAGCGTTTAGGCAGTATTTAATGTGAGTGTTGGAAATAAAATGTAATCTTTTCCAATCCTAATTATGACAGATCTTAAAATAGGTACGATATTAAAAAAAAATTTATTACTTCAGATTACGCCATCAGTTTGCACCGTTAAGTGTTTTTAGGGGTGATGTACATATTATATGAGTTGAGGGGTGGACTAAATGCAAATTTATGGTTGAATGTAAAACGGTTATTTATTACATTTGGCATGATACATAATTTGAACACTATTTAAGCTCCAATCTGAATTATTCCTGTATATATATATATATATATATATATATATATATATATATATATATATATATATAAACTTTAGTTTCCCACGGAATGAACTAAGTTTAGAGCCTCAGGACTTACTCAGAGTCCCCGACTTGAAATGTAATAAGAGAGAACTCGTGAACTTTCGGGAATTGACTATGTTTTTTTGGTTTTTTTTTTTTTTAATTCAACTTCTTCCCGGAGGTTTTCATCCCCCCATTTATTCCAGGTATTGTCCAGAAAGAGAGATTTCGTATTCTCGAAATACAATCCCGGTACTTATTATAAGCCACTTATGTGAAAACCTAATTTCTGTTTTCTCTTCCCCCAGGCCCGGTGAAGTCTCTATAGGGGGCTTAGTTCAATCAAAGTTTTCGACAGCTTTAAGCTAGAATTGTCGAGTTGTGGGCGCCATTGGGGGTGGAAATACAAATAGAATATTTCCATTATTTAAGCGATAATACGTAAATATATTATAGGGTAGGCGAAAGTAATCGAAGTTCTGGGAGGGAGGGAGGGAGGAGAGAGAGAGGAGAGGGAGAGGAGGGAGAGAGAGAGAGAGAGAGAGAGAGAGAGAGAGAGAGATAAATAAAAAGAATATATAAAAATATATAAAAAAATATATCAATATTTTGTTTTTGTCAATATATTTTCAATACCTTTTCTTTTTTAATGAAAGGATATTTTATTTTCGTTTTTAATTTCGCGAACACAGCTTTGATTTAGAGACCAGGCCGTGGTTGGGTTATTCAAAATTAGACAAAAAATGCCATTTTTAGCCCCCAAAAATGCCGTTTTTAGCCCCAAAAATGCCATTTTTAGCCCCAAAAATGCGATTTTTAGCTCCAAAAATGCCGTTTTTAGCTCCAAAAATGCCGTTTTTAGCTCTAAAAATTCCGTTTTTAGCCCCAAAAATGCCCTTTTTAGCATCAAAAATGCCCTTTTTAGCATCAAGAATGCGATATTTAGCCCCAAAAATGCCGTTTTTAGTCCCAAATATGCCGTTTTTAGCTCCAAAAATGCCGTTTTTAGCTCCAAAAATTCCGTTTTTAGCCCCAAAAATGACCTTTTTAGCCTCAAAAATGCGATATTTAGCCCCAAAAATGCGATATTTAGCCCCAAAAATGCCATTTTAGCCCCAAAATGCCGTTTTTAGCCCCAAATATGCCGTTTTTAGCCCCAAAAATGTCGTTTTTAGCCCCAAAATGCCGTTTTTAGCCCCAAAAATGCGTTTTTAGCCCCAAAAATGCGATATTTAGCCCCAAAAATGCCATTTTTAGCTCCAAAAATGCCGTTTTTAGCCCCAAAATGCCGTTTTTAGCCCCAAAAATGCCGTTTTTAGCCCCAAATATGCGATTTTTAGCTCCAAAAAGGCCGTTTTTAGCCCCAATAATGCGATTTTTAGCCCCACAAATTTCCTCTACAGGCCCAAAAATGCCACTTTTAGCCCCCAAAAACACCATTTCTACTAGTATTAAACTGATTTTTATTTTACATGTATTTAAATTCTAACTCTGTGCGCCACATCCCCTTTGTGTTGTGCGGTTTTTCACTGCGGTTATTGATTAGGAAAACGGGTCAAAACTGGGCGCAGTAATTGCGATTTTATCGCGTATTTCCTCGCCGTAATACGCGTAATTCGCGCACAGAACGTGTGGGGCGAATTTTTTTTTATAATTTTCCAGTTACGTTTTCAGGACAAAACTGAGCTTTCCCCGAATAAATTTTTCCGATTTCACCCCCCACCCCCCAAGGTTTCTGTCCGATTCTTATTGGAATCAGTTTTACACAGAAAAATACGGTTTTTTGGGCCGAAAAAACCCATAAATATACGTTAAAGAAGTAACAATTTCCAGCGCTTCTCCCGTTTTGTCCCCTCTCCAGGAGTTCGGTCTCATTTCCAGGAAATTCGTCTCGCTTCTCCAGTCCGTCTCGTATTGATTTTATTTCCTATAAATATTCGAATAATAACGCCGAAACATGGAATAATATTCCATCCATGAGATTATGTCCACTGGACGGTATCAATGAAAGTGGTAAATTTCCTCAATTTTTCTATCATTAGATTTGCTCAATTAGATCAAATTATCCAACCGAATATGACTGGAATTGCCGCGTTTAAAATAAAAAAAAAAATAAATAAATAACGAGTGTCAATATAAATAATATATTAAACGCACGGATTCTCGTTAAATCGATCGTTGATTAGATAATACCTAGTGTGTAATTTGATAGATAAAATATTGGAAATTATCCAATTAGAAATACTGCGCAACACATTCCTCTAGAATATTAAAAAAAAAAAACAAATTATATTTCGACAAATTAAAATTTTCCCCGTGAATTTTCCAATTTTTCTTATACTCTCAATTCTGCACAATAAATTCAGTGCATAAAGATGCAAAATTTCGTCCTACTTATTGGGACGAAATTCGTCACTTCTAACGCGCTCCAATTCATCTTTTGGCCGAAATTCTTTGAAAAAATTTTTTTTAAAAATTTTCAATCGCCGTAAAAAAAAATTTGTAAAAATTGTCGGTGAAAACTGTTTTTTTTTTGTGTGTGTTTTTCCCTCCAAACCGAAATAACGACCGAAATTGAGACGTCGAGGACTTGATCATGCTCTGATATATATATATATATTTTTTTTTCTTTTTTTCTATTATAGAGGCCCGATTCTCTTCTTCTTCTTCTTCTCCTCCTCCTCCTCCTCGTACTACCGGTTATGCAAAAAACGGCCAAGATGCAGGGAAAGGAGAAACCCCGTTATTTGATAAGTACAGTATTTAGGTATGTTCATTTGAAAGCATGCGTTGTGAAAATTTTTGAAATTATCTATCTATCTCTTTTATTTTTACTCTCTCTCTCTCTCTCTCTCTCTCCCATCTCTCTCTCTCTCTCTCTCCATCTCTCTCTCTCTCTCTCTCTCTCTTTATTCTAATAACAATAATAATAATAATAATAATTGTCTTTCGGCCCGAAACGTTCAATAAATAACCGTCGTCGTTTCGCGCCATAGTGAAATTACAGAATTGTGTAAAATATATAATTTTTTCAAATCTGACTTTTTGCATGTCTCCTTCTTATATACTCTATTATATTGTTGGAAAATACAATAAAATTGTATTACTTTTGCACGAAATTGGGCACAGTTTGTCACAAGGCATGCAGGAGAAGGACGAGTAGATTTAGGCGTTGTTGTTGTTGTTGTTGTTGTTTTGTGGATTTTCTTCTTTAATTTAATGAGATTATTAGAAAAAAAAAATTTACGAAAAGCACCACCCTCCTGTAGGTATCTGAGCGGCTATTTGAATAATTTGAGAAATTAGATTATTTTTTTAAATTTTATTTCGTTTTAAACCTCTCTCTTCGGCACCAGACCGATATAAATAGGTACGTTTTTGGTGCATCAAAGTAGACGCAAGTTGTTTTGGAAAATTCGAATTTTCGAATTCGAAAATCTTCGATTTTTCACCTCCTCCTTTCGGGGGGGGGAGTGTAACGCACTTTTGGGACCACTTTTGACCGAATTTAGCCGAAATCGGCCGATTTTTTGAAATTTCAAAAATTTTCAGCTCTCCTTTCAGAGGGGCAAGTGTAACTCACTTTTGGGACCAATTTTGACCGAATTTGGGCCGAAATCGGCCGAATTTTTTGAAATTTCAAAAATTTTCACCTCCTTTCAGGAGGCAAGTGTAACTCACTTTTGGGACCAATTTTGACCAAATATGGGCGAAATTGGCCGAATTTTTTGAAATTTCAAAAATTTTCACCTCCTCCTTTCAGAGGGCAAGTGTAACTAACTTTTGGGACCACTTTTGACCGAATTTGGGCCGAAATCGGCCGAATTTTTTGAAATTTCAAAAATTTTCACCTCCTCCTTTCAGAGGGGCAAGTGTAACTAACTTTTGGGACCACTTTTGACCGAATATTAGCGAAATCGGCCGACTTTTTTGAAATTTCAAAAATTTTCACCTCCTTTCAGAGGGGCAAGTGTAACTCACTTTTGGGACCACTTTTGACCGAATATTAGCGAAATTGGCCGAATTTTTGAAATTTCAAAAATTTTCACCTCCTTTCAGAGGGGCAAGTGTAACTAACTTTTGGGACCACTTTGACCGAATATTAACGAAATTGGCCGAATTTTTGAAATTTCAAAATTTTCACCTCTCCTTTCAGGGGCAAGTGTAACTCACTTTGGACCACACTTTTGACCGAATATTAGCGAAATTGGCCTTTTTGAAATTTCAAAATTTTCACCTCTCCTTTCAGAGGGGCAAGTGTAACTCACTTTTGGGACCACTTTTGACCAAATATTAGCGAAATTGGCCGACTTTTTTGAAATTTCAAAAATTTTCACCTCCTTTTCAGAGGGGCAAGTGTAACTCACTTTTGGGACCAATTTTGACCGAATTTGGGCCGAAATCGGCCGAATTTTTTGAAATTTCAAAAATTTTCACCTCCTTTCAGAGGGGCAAGTGTAACTCACTTTTGGACCAATTTTGACCAAATATGGGTGAAATTTGCCGACTTTTTGAAATTTCAAAAATTTTCACCTCCTCCTTTCAGAGGGGCAAGTGTAACTCACTTTTGGGGACCAATTTTGACCGAATAGGGGGTGAAATCGGCCCGATTTTTTTGGGCCGAAAATTTCGTCCAATCAAAAAATCCCACCTAGAAAACCCTTAACGTAAATCGTAGTTTTGGCCACCCCACATTTTGCTCCGAAAATCGATTTTTCTTCTACCGATTTTGCGCCAAACGCTCCGGCTCCGAGACGACTGGAACCGCTGGAGCCGTTCCAGAACTTTTACACGTAGCGACGTTTCTTTCCGGTTCCTCCAGCCTTCTCCAGGGCTAACGGTTCAATACTACAGTTCAATTGATACAAAAATTCAAAAAGTAACAAATATTGCGTTCATTTCGTTACACCCTGTATAATAACATTGGGGGGTAAATTTGAGAATTTTTTGAAACATCGCCTGGTAAGGGTTGTTTCTTATATTACCGGCCGTGTAAAAGGTCAGGGATTAAAAGGGGGGAGTGAATCTTTTGCAGTTTAAAGAGTGGGGTTGAAAAAGGGTGTCGGGGGTTGTGGTACCTGGATAGGGGGGGGTTGGTTCAACCACCTCCCCACCCCCACCCCCACCCCGTACCTTCATTAGTCTCTCTGTACTGCCCCGGCCGGCTATTAGCGAAGATTGAGGCCCCACCACCCTCCGGCCATCCCTAAAGCCCTTCTACAACCCCAATGTGTAGGATACACCCCAAAACCAAGGAAAAATCGTAAATTTCGACCCTTCGGATGGAAAATCACTTGAAAACTTACTTGTAACAGTCAAATTGAGACAATAAACCCCACCCCCACCCCCAATCGAGGAAAGTTTATTAATTTGAAATTTTTGACTGGCAACTAAGTAATTGGGGCGGAGGGGTTGGGGCGCTAGACCGAGATACGTCGTTATTTGTATTTTACCACTTTTACGCATATTCAAACTAATAAAGTGTATTCCGAAATGCGTTTATTTGCCCACCAAAAGACCGTAAACGAACCGTAAGGGTGGAAGAATCCGCAATTATTTAGTTGCCGACACAATAATTGCCATTTTTCGAAGTGATAGGGGATGATAAAATTTTCAATAACGATACAGATAAGTACTCTAAATCTGTGTGTGTACAAGTTGGGAAAAATTCGACTTACTGTTATAAAATTTTATGTATATTATTTTAATAATAATCGGCAATTAATTTGATTATTTACGCTTTCACTTAACAAAGTTTAGATGATTAAATGCTTTGGAAAACACCCATATAATAAGGGAAAGGACAGGAGAATTAAGTTCAAGAGAGTTAAGTTCCAAGAAAGGCTGTTTTTAACTTTAAAAGTGTAGTTATAAGTCCGAGAGAAAAGCAGCGATTTTCGAGGTCTCGGAGTCTTTTATTTTTTCCTTTCTTTTAAAGCCTTCGATTTCGGTAATAATTCTAATATATTTATATATATTTAAAAGCGATTGTATCTAATTTAAAATAACAGGTGAGAAGGCGCCGACGAATTTGGGCCCGACTACGTTTTTTCGTTCGCAAAATTCGTTCATTTTATATTTTTTTCAGTACACGTGTACATTTTCAGTACACGTGTATTCAGTCTATATACACTTGTTAGTAAAGTCGTAATAACAAAGTGGGGGCAGAGTTCACACTGCCGTTAACCGGTTAAGTACCAAAAAAAAATTTTTTTTTCCTGAAAATTTTGCATAAAATTTACTTATCAACGGCTTATCAAGTCCCATTTTGGGGGGAGGGGGGTTATTAGGGCACTTCTGAAAGTTGAACCGACACACGAGACCTATATTTTATTTCGAATAATAATTTTAATTACGAGTATTCTAACACGATTTAGTATTTATTTATGTGAAATTAGCGAAAGTGAAAAAAAAAAATTTTTTTTTTTTAATTAACAGATCCCCCCACCCCGTACTCAATGGGTTAATTAACTATCGGTCCGTTTGTTTTACGCCTGTTTACGGCCATAATTTATTTTTAAAATAAATATTTTTTTTTTTAATTATTTATTCCTCCCCAGCAAATTTTCCACAGCGATAAATGAAATTGGTGAGTTTTTCCGTTTAATCGATCGGGGGCGCGAAAATTGCCCCGTAAACGGAATTTTTCTTTCGCCTATTTCCTTTTTTTTTATATATTCCCTTTTCATAAATTCAGCCGTTTCCTATATCGTATTTTCTTTAATGTCCTCGAATAAAACCGTTCAGTTGTAAGAACAATAAAGTCCGCCACCCCCCGCCCCTTCAATTACATTTGCATAACGCTATTGCTTTTCCTATTTTACTCTACAACTTTACCTCCGCTGTTTTCCCTGATATTTTCCCTTATCGTATTATACATTTTATTCGGGATTTTTTTCGTTAAAAAATAAAAAATTTTCAGTCCTTTTATCGTTTAAAAAGGGCGGTTAAAAAAAATTAACAAAATTTAGGCCTAAGCCCTAAGCCGCCTCTCAGATTGTGGGGAGCAATTTAAAAATTTAATTTTTGAATTTCAACCGATCAGAGAACTTTAAAATTGAAGTAGCCCGAACAAAATTCTCACTTCATAACTTAATTTTGGGACACCCCATATATATATACAGAGTGGTCCAAAAAAATGTATCCACCGTTCAACAGTCGATAACTCGGAAACTAATTGACTTAGTTGTGTCTAATTTTTGATGAAAGTGTAGCTTAAAGTCCAACTTGAAGATATATCATAGCTGTAGGTAGATTTAAAATGAATTCCAAAGTCAAAATGTCGATTACTTTCGGGTACCCCTAATAATAATATACAGAGTGGTCCAAAAAAATGTATCCACCGTTCAACAGTCGATAACTCGCAAACTAATTGACTTAGCTGTGTCTCATTTTTGATGAAAGTGTAGCTTAAAGTCCAACTTGAAGATATATCATAGCTGTAGGTAGATTTCAAATGAATTCCAAAGTCAAAATGTCGATTACTTTCGGGTACCCCTAATAATAATATACAGAGTGGTCCAAAAAAATGTATCCACCGTTCAACAGTCGATAACTCGCAAACTAATTGACTTAGCTGTGTCTCATTTTTGATGAAAGTGTAGCTTAAAGTCCAACTTAAAGATATATCAGTTGTAGGTGTTCGAAATGGTCACCATTATCCAACATCCACATACAGAGAGAGAAAGGATGCCGCAACTGCACACCGACTACTGACTGTTCAGTCGCATTTGCACGTGATTTATGCAGGATGGATACTAACTCTAAGCCGCCTCTCAGATTGTGGGAGCAATTTAAAATTTAATTTTAAATTTCAACCGATCAGAGAACTTTAAAATGGAAGTAGCCTCAACAAAATTTCTAATAACTTAATTTTGGGACACCCCCATATATATATACAGAGTGGTCCAAAAAATGTATCCACCGTTCAACAGTCAATAACTTGAAACTAATTGACTGAGTTGTGTCTCATTTTTGATGAAAGTGTAGCTTAAAGTCCAACTTGAAGATATATCATAGCTGTAGGTAGATTTCAAATGAATTCCAAAGTCAAAATGTCGATTACTTTCGGGTACCCCCAATAATATACAGAGTGGTCCAAAAAAATGTATCCACCGTTTAACAGTCGATAACTTGCAAACTGATTGACTGAGTTGTGTCTCATTTTTGGTGAAAGTGTAGCTTAAAGTCCAACTTGAAGATATATCATAGCTGTAGGTAGATTTCAAATGAATTCCAAAGTCAAAATGTCGATTACTTTCGGGTACCCCTAATAATATACAGAGTGGTCCAAAAAAATGTATCCACCGTTTAACAGTCCATAACTTGCAAACTGATTGACCGAGTTGTGTCTCATTTCCGGTGAAAGTGTAGCTTAAAGTCCAACTTGAAGATATATCAGTTGTAGGTGTTCGAAATGGTCACCATTATCTAACATCCATACAGAGAGAGAAACGATGCCGCCCAACTGCACCACCGACTACTGACTGTTCAGTCGCATATTTGCACGTGAATTATGCAGGATGGATTCTCCTCCAAGTTCATCCAATGTTGGTGGCTTTTTTGGTCGATAAACGAGGTCCTTTAGTGTTCCCCCCCTCCACAGGAGGTAAAATTCCAGAGGAGTTAAGTCCGGGGGTAACGCCAGCTGGATACTCTACGGCCTCTCTATCCATCTTTCCTGGTAGATTTTCGTCCAGATAAGCCCCATACATACAACGTATTGTATGGGGCGATTCACTGAACTACAACACTACTATAACACTACCAAAAATGAGACACAACTCAGTCAATTAGTTTGCAAGTTATGGACTGTTAAACGGTGGATACATTTTTTTGGACCACTCTGTATATATATATATATATATATATATATATATATATATATATATATATATATATATATATATATGCTATGAGATATATTTTAAAATTAAAAATGAAAATCTTATTTCGAATTTGGTTTAGAGAAAATTCAATGTGGCAGCCTAGGGGGGGTGCTCAGGTATCGATCTTATCTTCAGGTCGTGCGGCCCTAAACGAAAACGTATTTATTCCTTCCACGAAACGACCTTTGTCGTTTTATTGTAGGGCCGAGTTGTGTCCCTAGGCCGGGGTGGGTCCGAGGGGGTTATGAAGGGGTCGCGAGTTTGTGACTCTGAATCTATTCTGTATTTGTAGCTTTGCAGGGGCAGGGGGGTGGTGCGCCCCAATATTGTCAGACTCCGTACCCCGATATTACGTACGTTACGGCCGGGACAACGATCAAACCGTTTTATACTGCCCCAAGAAATATCTCTGGCCCCCCACCCTTTCGGCCAACATATACAGAGGGTGGTCCAAAAATGTATCCACCGTTTTTCAAGTCGATAACTTGCAAACTAATTGACTGAGTTGTGTCTGATTTTGATGAAACTGTAGCTTAAAGTCCAACTTGAAGATATATATAGCTGTAGGTAGATTTCGAATGAATTCAAAGTCAAATGTCGATTACTTTTACAACTAATAATATACAGAGTGGTCAAAAAAATGTATCCACCGTTCAACAGTCCATAACTTGGAAACTAATTGACGGAGTTGTGTCTCATTTTGGCAGTGTTATTGTAGTGTTGTAGTTCACGGGCCTCATATAATACGTATGTATTATTATCTGGACGAAAATCTACCAGGAAGATGGGATAGAGGCCGTAGAGTATCCACCAGGCGTCTCCTCGGACTTAACTCCTCTGACTTTTACCTCTGTGCTGTGGGGGAACTAAAGGAGTTTATCGGGACACAAAGGACTTTACATTCATGACTTGGACAGAAACTACATATGGCAAATATCACATACTTTGTCCAGTCATAGTTTGCTGCACTCTCCGTCTGTGGATGTTGGATAATGGTGACCATTTCTAACGCCTACAGCTATGATATATATCTTCAAGTTGGACTTTAAGCTATACTTTCACCAAAAATTAGACAGAACTCAGTCAATTAGTTCCAAGTTATCGACTGTTAAAAGGTGGATACATTTTTGGACCACTTGTATATTATTGGGGGTTACCCGAAAGTAATCGACATTTTGACTTTGAATTCATTTGAAATCTACCTACAGCTATGATATATATATATATATATATATATATATATATATATATATACGTCAATATCATATCAAATATAAACTTAAATAAATTTTTTCGGAGATAATGTATCTGCGATCTCTATTTTAACCGTGTCTTATTGTAAAGAAAGGGAATAATTCTTGGTCAGTATTTATGGGGGTGGGGGCGTAGGGTAAGCCCTTCTGTTCATATAAACCGATCCTTCGGTCTGTGTCGGTAGAGAATGGGTATGGAATTTGTTCGCTCAACAAACTACCCCTCCCCCATTTCCAGCTTCCAGTGCGACTTGAACCCCTTTAGTATGAGGGCGCGATATCCACCCCCAGGACTTTTGAGACGGGGTCGAGATTTTCGGACCGATGGAACTGAAACCGAAGGTCCTGTCTTCGGGGCGAAGGGACTGAATGAAAATGGTTCCGAATCCAAACATTCCCTGTCCAAAGTCCTTCCAGTACAATCTTAATGCCTCCCCTCACAACATACCCCTGACAGTCGCAAAATTAATTTTCCCTAAATTCCATTGTTGTACCGTCCATATTCCAGAAGTACCATCGCTGGAGTAGAAACTTAATCGATCGCCGTATTGAGAGAACCCCAAAACGGCGGATACTGAGGACGCCTCTACCCCCGCCGCGTCCCCTGATTGCTTTTTAATCACTTTATCGATGTCGAATATTATATTTATATATGGTTTTTGTTCCAGGGTGGGATGTGAGGGAGGCGAGATGGGTGGGGCGTTGCTAATAATGCTGGTCCTGGCCAGCCAGGGTGGGGCCCTACCGCAGTCCGGCTCCAGCTCCAGCTCCGGCTCCAGCCCGCCTCCAGTTCTGACGTCGCACCCGCCCCCGGAGTCCACGACAACGCCCTCCTCCACCACTACAGGTCGGTACAAGCAGCAGCAGCAGTAGCACTAGTAGTAGCAGTATCACCAGCCCGCCGAAGACAGGGGTCCTGCCGAGGACACATCTTGCGGATTTTAGTAGGACGAAAAAAAATCCACTAAGAAATCCGGTGTGGAGGGGGTGGAGGAGGGATGATTATCGCGAAATTATTTAGCACGACCGGGGCCCGAAGACTCCGGAGGACTCCGGTACCGCCGTCGTCCTCCAGGTGTATCCACTGTCCTCGGGATCCTCACCGCCTACAGGAGGGCTCTAAGCCCGGTCCTTTTGTCCGTTGTTGGTCCTCAAGTTCTTCCCCCGAAAACCTACCTGGGGGTGTCCTTCATCTTCTCGTTCCTCTTCGGGGTCCTGTCGGAACTGTTCCTGGATTTTTCCTCCGCCGTAAAACCTCTTAATGGGGCTCTGACAATGGGGCGCGTTTTATGTTGAAAGGGGCGGTTTTCTGTAGGGAATTTTTAATAGAATGTGTAATGAATTTGGAGTCACGAGGACTGTTCAAAAATTATTTTTTTTTTTTTTTAGATTTCCGCAAATAAGGCGGTATTGTTTTTTTTAGCCGACAATTTCAATCTTTAAAGCCGCTTTTCTGCACTTTTTTTTTTTTTTTTTGGTTTTAACGTTCAATATCGGGAGGAGATAAAAAGTTCAGGCCTCCGAAGAATTTTTTAATTTTCAAAAATTAATTTTTAATTTTTTTTTTATAATATCCGGCGGGAATTACTACTTTTGAAGGGGCCAAAAATAGATATTCGTAGATGAAAACCCTGATTTTGAAAACACCCGAAATTGCGATACATTTTGAATAGGGAAAAAGAGATTGGTTAGGTGGGGTGGGGTGGTTAAATGGATAGATTTCTCAATTGTGGATAATAGAGAGAGAGAGAGGGGTAAAGGTGTTTAGCCCCGGCCGTAGGACACTTAATGGAGGGCTGCTGATCCCAGATAAAAGGGCTTATCGCTGGGGGCCGGGTTGAACCCACTTGAAAATAGACCGGTTTCTTTTCTCTTCCCTTCTTAATAAAAATCAATAAAAACCGAGTCGAGTTTACTGTTCAAAAATTATAAGTAAAGTGTGTGTGTGTGTGTGTGTGTAAAGCGCGATATAAAGTTCTCAATAAAATAAAAGCCCTACTTAAGAAATTAGGAAATTGAAAGAACACAATAGGAGACACTTTGCCGCCCTTAAGTACCAAATTTTACTTACATAAAATCTACGCATTATTATCAATGCCTCAAAATATGGTTTTAAAAAACGGTTTGTCAAATATTTCGTTTTTAAATCCTATTTAGTGGGGCCGGGGGTGGGTTTATTAGGGCACTACACGAGACCGATAATTTTTTATTTCGTATAATAATCGAGTATTTTAACGCGATGTATAGTATTTACAATGTGAAATTACTGAAAGTAAATTAAAAAAAAAAATACTTCCTGTAAACACGTGTCATATTAGAAAAAAAGCATTCATTTGCGACTTAAGCCCCTAATGGGGTTGTGCAAAAAAAAAATTAAAATAAAATATTTCTTTTAACGGCTCGAAACAGTAAAATTAGTAAAAATGAAGGTGTAGAGAGCAAATTCACTGTAACTAACATCAACAGTTTGAAAGGTATACGCAGAACTGAAAATGCAGTTGAATTTTCTAACTGCCCTTATCTGAGTGCATTTTCACTGATAAGTGACACTTTGAACTTCTTTCGACCGTCTTTCTTCCCCTTTTATATTCCCAATAACGAGATCGTATGACAAAGCGCTACTGAAGATGCATGAGCGGCCGAAATCCCGGTCTATGAAAACCCATGACTCGCTCCACTTTCAGAGAGACACAAAAAAAACCCTGATAAATGACACTTTGAACTTCTTTCGACCGACTTTCTTCCCTTTTTTATATTCCCCAATAACGAAATGTGACAGTAACAGAGCGCTACTGAAGATGGCGAGCGGCCGAAATCCCGGTCTAGCGAAAAAACCTACGACTCGCTCCACTTTCAGAGAGACAAAAAAAAACCCTGATAAATGACACTTTGAACTTCTTTTGACCGACTTTCTTCCCTTTTTTTATATTCCCCAATAACGAGATGTGACAGTAACACAGAGAGCGCTACTGAAGATGGCGAGCGGCCGAAATCCCGGTCTAGCGAAAAACCTACGACTCGCTCCACTTTCAGAGAGACAAAAAAAAAACCCTGATAAATGACACTTTGAACTTCTTTGACCGACTTTCTTCCCCTTTATATTAACGAGATGTGACAGTAAATATTAGAGAGCGCTACTGAAGATGGCGAGCGGCCGAAACCCCGGTCTAGCGAAACCTACGACTTGTCCTCCACTTTCAGAGAGAAAAACAAAAAACCCTGATAAATGACACTTTGAACTTCTTTGACCGACTTTCTTCCTTTTTTTATATTCCCAATAACGAGATGTGACAGTAACACAGAGAGCGCTACTGAAGATGGCGAGCGGCCCGGAAACCCCAGTCTAGCAGAAAAAACCTACGACTCGCTCCACTTTCAGAGAGACAAAAAAAACCCTAGTAAATGACACTGAACTTCTTTTTGACCGACTTTCTTCCCTTTTTATATTCCCAATAACGGACAGTAACACAGAGAGCGCTACTGAAGATGGCGAGCGGCCGAAATCCAGTCTATAGCGAAAAACATGACCTGCCCCACTTTCAGAGAGACAAAAAACCCTGATAAATGACACTTTAACTTCTTTGACCGACTTTCTTCCCCTTTTTATATTCCCAATAACGAGATGACAGTAACACAGAGAGCGCTACTGAAGATGGCGAGCGGGAAATCCCGGTCTGCAGCGAAAACCTACGACTCGCTCCACTTTCAGAGAGACAAAAACACTGATAAATGACACTTTGAACTTCTTTTGACCGACTTTCCCTTTTTATATTCCCCCAGATAACGAGATGTGACAGTAACACAGAGAGCGCTACTGAAGATGGCGAGCGGCCGAAATCCCGGTCTAGCGAAAAAACCTACGACTGAATCGTCGTTCCACTTTCAGAGAAAAAAACCCTGATAAATGACACTTTGAACTTCTTTTGACCGACTTTCTTCCCCTTTTTTATATTCCCCAATAACGAGATGTGACAGTAACACAGAGAGCGCTACTGAAGATGGCGAGCGGCCGAAATCCCGGTCTAGCGAAAAAACCTACGACTCGCTCCACTTTCAGAGAGACAAAAAAAACCCTGATAAATGACACTTTGAACTTCTTTTGACCGACTTTCTTCCCCTTTTTTATATTCCCCAATAACGAGATGTGACAGTAACACAGAGAGAGCGCTACTGAAGATGGCGAGCGGCCGAAACCCCGGTCTACGAAAAAACCTACGACTCGCTCCACTTTCAGAGAGACAAAAAAAAACCCTGATAAATGACACTTTGAACTTCTTTCGACCGACTTTCTTCCCCTTTTTTATATTCCCCAATAACGAGATGTGACAGTAACACAGAGAGAGCGCTACTGAAGATGGCGAGCGGCCGAAATCCCGGTCTAGCGAAAAACCTACGACTCGCTCCACTTTCAGAGAGACAAAAACCCTGATAAATGACACTTTGAACTTCTTTTGACCGACTTTCTCCCCTTTTTATATTCCCCAATAACGAGATGTGACAGTAACACAGAGAGAGCGCTACTGAAGATGGCGAGCGGCCGAAATCCCGGTCTAGCGAAAAACCTACGACTCGCTCCACTTTCAGAGAGACAAAAAAAAACCCTGATAAATGACACTTTGAACTTTTGACCGACTTTCTTCCCTTTTTATATTCCCCAATAACGAGATGACAGTAACACAGAGAGCGCTACTGAAGATGGCGAGCGGCCGAAACCCCGGTCTAGCGAAAAACCTACGACTCGCACCACTTTCAGAGAGACAAAAAAAAAACCCTGATAAATGACACTTTGAACTTCTTTTGACCGACTTTCTTCCCCTTTTTTATAGTCCCCAATAACGAGATGTACAGTACGACAGAGCGCGCTACTGAAGATGGCGAGCGGCCGAAATCCCGGTCTAGCGAAAAACCTACGACTCGCTCCACTTTCAGAGAGACAAAAAAAAACCCTGATAAATGACACTTTGAACTTCTTTCGACCGACTTTCTTCCCCTTTTATATTCCCCAATAACGAGATGTGACTGACAGAGCGCTACTGAAGATGGCGAGCGGCCGAAATCCCGGTCTAGCGAAAAAACCTACGACTCGCTCCACTTTCAGAGAGACAAAAAAAACCCTGATAAATGACACTTTGAACTGCACGACCGACTTTCTTCCCTTTTAATTCCCAATAACGAGATGTGACAGTAACAGAGAGCGCTACTGAAGATGGCGAGCGGCCGAAACTCCGGTCTAGAAAAACCTACGATTCGCTCCACTTTCGGAAAAACCTGATAAATGACACTTTGAACTTTTGACCGACTTTCCCCTTTTTATATTCCCTGATAACGATGTGACAGTAACACAGAAGATGAGCGGCCGAAACCATTCTGACTGACGTCTCTAAAGAAAAAAAAACCATCATGTCAGCACTTTTCGAGCTTTTGTCGTCTGTATCTCTGACGATTATATTAAACTTTCGTCCGGCGCCCTATACTTTGTTGTAGGGCGAAGATATCGGGGAAAAATGAAAAGTTTCCAAGTAAACGAGATCGGGTTAAGGTGGGCTTTATCCGGACTGAATACTTAAAAAAAAAAAAAACAGAAAAAAGTATTGTTTTGCGGGATTAAAGTTGATTTCGGAAATTTCCCCCCCAAAAAAAAAAAATTCCAGCTTACACTTTCGGGCCCCGAGACAAAGTTATCTGCTAAAGCCCTACACTCTCCGAAGGGCCCTTCACTCACTCACCCACCCAACCCCCTGAAGGGCTTAAGTGTAGTAACACTTGAATTTCGTGATCCAGATTATTAAATATTGCCGCATATTTCTTCTGGGGGTGGTTAGGGGTTTGGGGGTTGTAGGGTTAGGAGTGACACCATCGATCGCAATTTCATTTCAAATAGCGACGTCCGGAGTGCCGAAATTAGATTGCCGATTGCAATTTCTCGTCGCCCCCCAATTATATTTCCATAGAACAGAAGGGACAACAAAAAAAAAAATAAAAATTTATACAAACTTAATTGATTCTGAGACTTGAAATTGCCCTTCTAATCTGTAATTTCTTTAAAATCTATCCAAATAAATTTAACCCCCATTTTCAAGTCCCGTTTGGGGGGTTGGGGCAGAGGAAATCTCGCTGCAACTAAAATATTTTTTTAAATTAATTTTTACCGCTATTTCATAAAGAATTGCACTTCAGACGTATATTACGACGGTTACAGGAATTACAGTCGTAAATTAATACACGATAATATATTTACTCTGCGGAGTCGTTCCGAAGTTATTTTTCTCTTTTGAACGCTTTTATTGCCAACGATTTTCCGGCGGAAAATTCAATAATTCAAGCGGAGAAAAACCGTATTTATTAACGACATTAAGTAGGTAAGAGTGACGATTAATTTTCCGGACGGCCCTTTTTAAATTTTTCTATTTTTTATTCCGACATTTTTTCCCCCTATATATTATTAGGTGTATAAGTAACGTCGGGGCTTTTATTTTAAGGGGAAAAAAATTTTTTACGCTTAAAATAGTATAATTTCAGTCTTATACATTATATAATAACCATCGTAGTCGTTTAGCGATTAACCACTGTCCTATTTTGGGTTTATTTATTTTTTTTTATTTGGAAATATATTTAATTGGATTCACTGGAAAAGGGCACAACAATGCAGAATGTAGACCGAAATTAAACGTTTTTTTTTATTTTTTCTTTTTTTTTCTGCTCAAATAACAGTCGTCGATAACGCCCCGCCCTTGCCTTTCGCCCCCCACCCCAGTGTATCGTTCGGATACAAATACATTATTTTTCCCTCCTCAGAATATACTCAGAATAAGGGGGGAGATACGGTCAAAAATGCCGAAGAAAACCCCCCGATTATTTTTAGTTGGCGACCCCGAAAAATTTTTCATCCCTGCCCGATCTTCCAGGATTTGAAGGGCCGAATATTGGGGGGGGTGGGGGGAAATTCTTCCAGTCCGTGTATTCCCCAGTAGTTGAGGACAGAAACAGAAATTTAACTTTATCTATAATTGAACTGTGATATAGCGTGATTCCGTGACAATTTGGGGGCGGCCCCCCCCCACATAATAACGGGTCAGATGGCTCAGTTAGATTGTGGAAAATGTCACAGCCGGGGCCAAATCTACTGTATAGATTAATAAAAAAAAAATAAATAAATATATATATATATATATATATATATATATATATATATATATAGTATCGTGACCTTTTCGATCCGAACCGGTGTTCCGGAAGAATGGCGGTTTCTGAAAAATTCGGTTTCGAAACTTCGCCGGAAAACGTCACGAATTGTACAAGTACAAGGTACCGCAGACTTTCGGGTACAAAGTTTATGGAAATCGATGTTTTTCACCAAAACTATGAAAAGTCTCGCGAAAAGTACGCCATAAAATTATAACCGGTTCATTGTGCCGGGGTCCCACCTTTTTCTCCATTATATATCAATCAATTGGAATAGATTTAGATTGCGCGCGGAATATAATTAGAATACAGTGTACAGGCCACGTGTCGCGTAAATGAGAAAAATTTCCGTTAAAAAAATGAATTAAAATTTACTTAATAATAATTTTACACCTCCATATCCAGCTGATTGCGTGACAATTTTTAATAAATTTCTCCCTCGCAAAATCTTTCAACTCATCCCCCCACTAATTTCGTTCCGACTCTCATGTCGAAAACGAACCTCTCTCTCTCTCTCTCTGGCGTGTGTAATATATTTATATATGTATAATATTTATGTATATATGTGTATATATCTGTATATATATCATATATATATCATCATCATCATCATCATCATCATCATCATCATGATCATCATCATCATCATCATCATAATCCGGCCATCATCATCATCATGTCATCGTCATCATCATCATCATCATCGTATCATCATATCATGTAAACCAAATCTCTATCTCTCATCTATCATCTAATCATCTTCTCTCATCCATCTATCTCTCATCTGATCTCTCTATAAGGGGGAATCATCTTCTCTCTCTCTCTCTCTCTCTCTCTCTCTCTCTCTCTCTCTCTGGGTCTCTCTCTCTCTCTCTCTCTCTCTCTCGGAAGAAAATCTCCTAAAAAACTCTCTCTCTCTCTCTCTGGAGGGTGAGGAGGGGCGGTTTTCGCTCAGAAAGCGCTCGAGAGGTCAAAAGCCGCCCTAAAGGTGGATGAGGTTGAGGGTTGAGGGTTGAGGGGTGTGGGGCCCCACTTTGACACCAATTGCTGCTGTAATTGCGCTATCAGGCCGCAGGGCGGGGGTGGGGGGGCCAAATTACGCGTGTAATTGCCCTCTCTAAAGTGAGGGGTGGACAAAAACTGCCTCTACTGGAGCACGCGGAATACAGGTCTGGAAAATTCCAGGCTCAAAAATAAGCCTCAATTATCCTTGCCTCAATCCCGAATTTACTACAATTTTTTTTTTTTAAATAGTCTTAACGTACCCCTTTTTGCGGTCGGCGAAGGGTTGGAATACACAGTAGGATTTGTGGCGTTTCTGCGCCCTTATTCGGTCTTTCCGGCCAGACCGGTTTCGGCGGCCTCTCGCCATCTTCAGTAGCGCTGTGCTGTCACTGTCGGCACTTTGGATGTTTCTTCGTCTTCAGTGATTCTAACACAGGGCGCTACTGAAGATGGCGAAAGGCCGAACCTCCAGAGAGGAGGAGACGACGGAAACACAACGGGACCTAAAGTATCTTTAAAATTGTATCGATGATTCAGCTCTTTTCCAGGATTTAGACCGGGAATACGCGCTGGATTCGGGAACGGACGGGAGAAAAAACGAAAAATAAATTTTACAAATAAACGGGATGAAAAGTCGTCGTCGGCCGCGAAAAACTACTTTACCGTGCTGTGTTTTTTTTTTTGAAAAACGAAGCGAGAGTCAAACGGAATGTGAAAAAGGAAAAAGTGAAAAAGGAAATCGCATGACCGATAAATACGCCCGGCGACTTTAGTCATAATTTATGGGGCGAAATCCGCCGTTAGTTAATTAAAAGCCGGAGGCCATTTTATACAAAGTCAATTTTTTCCGCTTCAACTCGCGCTCCAATTCCTTTTTCTTTTCTTTTTCTTTTTTTCTTTTTCTGTTTTCCAACTCGGCACAAAAGAGCTCAGCTATCGACAGGTCTCGAATTATATTTTACAGTTGCTTTTTACGCCCAAAAAGTGTAAGTAACGCGCTGCGACTGAAGCCTGGCGAGTGACACGACAGTAACACGACTGTAACGTCCAGTAGATGTTACTGTACCTTCCGGCGGGGTTCAACGTCTATATTCCCTCTTCTAGAGGAGGTACAACGTCGGTTCATCCTCAACAATGATATTATCCGTTTCGAATACCTGTAAGCCCCTGTAATTCGGGGTATATTACTGTAGTTTTGACTGGTCTCGCGGGTTTCGGGGCCGCTCGCCGTCTTCAGTAGCGCTATGTTGTTAGTGTCACTGTCGGCGCACTTTGGACGTAGTTTTGACGTTCTTCCGTCTCCTCTTTACTAGTGGATCGTCACTACATACACTTGCCCCTAAAAGGAGGGGTCGGAAATCGAAAATTTAGGTTTTTCGAAAATTTTCTCAGATCGGCCCCATATTGCACCCACAAGTGTATTAATGTGAGCTACACTTGCCCCTAAAAGGAGGGGTCGGAAATCGAAAATTTAGGTTTTTCGAAAATTTTCACAGATCGGCCCCATATTGCACCCACAAGTGTATTAATGTGAGCTACACTTGCCCCTAAAAGGACGGGTCGGAAATCGAAAATTTAGGTTTTTCGAAAATTTTCTCAGATCGGCCCCATATTGCACCCACAAGTGTATTAATGTGAGCTACACTTGCCCCTAAAAGGAGGGGTCGGAAATCGAAAATTTAGGTTTTTCGAAAATTTTCAGATATCGGCCCCATATTGCACCCACAAGTGTATTAATGTGAGCTACACTTGCCCCTAAAAGGAGGGGTCGGAAATCGAAAATTTAGGTTTTTCGAAAATTTTCAGATATCGGCCCCATATTGCACCCACAAGTGTATTAATGTGAGCTACACTTGCCCCTAAAGGAGGGCTGAACTCGAAAATTTAGGTTTTTCGAAAATTTTCAGATATCGGTCTATTGCACCCACAAGTGTATTAATGTGAGCTACACTTGCCCCCTAAAAGGAGGGCTGAACTCGAAAATTTAGGTTTTTCGAAAATTTTCAGATATCGGTCTATTGCACCCACAAGTGTATTAATGTGAGCTACACTTGCCCCCTAAAAGGAGGGGTCGGAAATCGAAAATTTAGGTTTTCGAAAATTTTCACAGATCGGCCCCCATATTTTGCACCCAAAGTGTATTAATGTGAGCTACACTTGCCCTAAAAGGAGGGCCCCATCACCCACAAGGAAATCGAAAATTTAGTTTTTCGAAAATTTTCAGATATCGGCCCCATATTGCACCCACAAGTGTATTAATGTGAGTTACACTGCCCCCCTGCGAAACGTCGTGGGTCATTCGTATTCTCAAACATATTAATGGATAATACGGATTTCGTCAACAGTTTACTCTTTATAGATTATCGCTGTTTTTCCTGTGTTTGGAGAGAGGTGAGAGAGAGAGAGAGAGAGGGCCGCTAATGGGGTTGTTTGTTGTGGGGCGGAAATTCCTTCGTGGCGAAAAAAGTGTTTAGCTTTAGCCGACCCCCTGAGTTGACGACTAAGGGGGATGAAGGGTCACGAAGTGAACCCAAGTTTGAGTACACGAAATAACTTTTTTCTTCTTTTGTGTTAGATTTTCTCCGTGTTATTTCAGTCCGTTTTCACTTATCGTACAGTCACGGCAGAAAGGAACATTTTGACTTTGGAATTTATATATATATATATATATATATACATATACATATATATATACACAGAGTGGTCCAAAAAAATGTATCCACCGTTCAACAGTCCATAACTTGCAAACTAATTGACCGAGTTGTGTCTCATTTTTGGTGAAAGTGTAGCTTAAAGTCCAACTTGAAGATATATCATAGCTGTAGGTAGATTCAAACGAATTCCAAAGTCAAAATGTCGATTACTTTCGGGTACCCCTAATAGTAATATACAGAGTGGTCCAAAAAAATGTATCCACCGTTCAACAGTCCATAACTTGCAAACTAATTGACACGGAGTTGTGTCTCATTTTTGGTACTGTTATAGTTTTTGTAGTTCGGCCAATCGTGCCATAAAACGGGCCGTCTTTCCGCGTTCTGTCAGTCGCCAAATAGTCAGTGTTCAGTTGAGACGTGGCCGGCCAGGAAGAGGTCCAGTTTTGAACCGTTATTTCAAGTACGAAAACGACCGTTTCGAACACCTACAGCTATGATATATCTTCAAGTTGGACTTTAAGCTACACTTTCACCAAAAATCAGATACTGCTCAGTCAATTAGTTTCCAAGTTATGGATCGTTAAACGGTGGATACATTTTTTTGGACCACTCTGTATATGCGTATATATATATCGAGTCGTTAATAATATATAGGTTTATGCTTGATATTTACGATAGGCGGTGTGGGATAGACGTAAAAAGTTAAAACTTTCCTATCGGGCGTTTATTTAATAGGAAAAGTTGTATTAGTTTTTCCAACCCTACTCCTGAATTTTTTTTTTTTTTGGGGGGTGTTAAAGGTAAGAAGAGCGAAGGTCAGTACGAATCGATTCTGTTTTATATACTTTAATAAATTAATAAATATAAAACCTTTAGGAAAAGAAGAAGAGGAGAGGGGAATGGAGCCGGAGGGTTGTCATTATGTTTTTTTTTTTTGAAGCGAAATAAAATTAATTCCAAAGTCAGTAATGTCGATTAATTTCTGTTACCCCCTAAATAATATATTGGGCATAGAATCAGGGGAGTGGAAACTTTGTTGTAACTAAATATTCCCCATATTCCCGACTGCCGAAAAGGGATAGAATTGAAGGGAGAGAGGACCAAGAAAAAAAGGATATTTATGGCAGTATTGGAAGGACATGGATGTCGTGTAACTTGTTTTTCAAGTCTGTGTGTGTAAGTCGAACCATTTAAGCCTGGGGGGAGGCCCCAAGTCTTTTTTTTATATTGTTGGAAAATTGCCCCTGTTCCAGATTTATAGCCCACCCCCAAATACGCCTTTCTCCAAATCCTACAGACGTCCATTATTTTATCCTCCAGTTCTATTCCATTTTAATTTATCGGGACAATAAACAGTCGGTATATGTGAATTGTCGCCAGCCATAAAAGCTTTGTATATTGTCAATTTCCGTTGGCTGCAGTAAGTTTTCCCAAATTTCATTTTTCTACTACGATTTTGAAATGTAAATCACGTCAAAGAAGAAGTGCCGTAAAACAGAATATACGAAGAATACAGGGTGGTCCAAAAAAATGTATCCACCGTTCAACAGTCCATAACTTGGAAACTAATTGACCGAGTTGTGTCTCATTTTTGGTGAAAGTGTAGCTTAAAGTCCAACTTAAAGATATATCATAGCTGTAGGTAGATTCAAATGAAATTTCAAAGTCAAAATGTCGATTACTTTCGGGTACCCCTAATAATATATAGAGTGGTCCAAAAAAATGTATCCACCGTTCAACGGTCCATAACTTGCAAACTAATCGACTGAGTTGTGTCTGATTTTTGGTGAAAGTGTAGCTTAAAGTCCAACTTAAAGATATATCATAGCTGTAGGTAGATTAAAATAAAATTTCAAAGTCAAAATGTCGATTACTTTCGGGTACCCACTAATAATGTACAGAGTGGTCCAAAAAAATGTATCCACCGCTTCGGAATTCATTTGAAATCTACCTACAGATATGATATATCTTCAAGTTGGACTTTAAGCTACACTTTCACCAAAAATCAGACACAACTCAGTCAATTAGTTTGCGAGTTATGGACTGTTGAACGGTGGATACATTTTGGACCACTCTCTGTAATGGTTAAAATGGTCGTATACCTTTACCTAAAAATACGTACAAAAACGCCACTTGTTGTCGGCGATTACTTAGTTGTCGATTATTAGCTGGAGCCGCCGAATAAATCGTTGTTGATTCCGTCGATATTTGACAGACTTTTGAGAAAATTGGAAATCGATCCGTGAAATTGGCGGTTTCGTGGTGCCGGTCACGTGACACCAGTACACAAATAATTGCCACCCGCCGACGAAATAAACAACCCCTATATGAAACCGGGACCGCATATTAACCCTGATCGATATTGATTTTTTTCAACCCCCTCCCCCACCTCAAGCGCCAGCCGGGGGTAAGATCGATACGTATTCGCTGTACTCTTTGAATTTAGTTTTTAAATGCACTAAACGCTCGACGTGGAATTCCTCTGTCCTTCCACAATATATA
This sequence comes from Lethocerus indicus, assembly GCA_019843655.1. NCBI lineage: Eukaryota > Metazoa > Arthropoda > Insecta > Hemiptera > Belostomatidae > Lethocerus > Lethocerus indicus. Next base: position 338,972 of record JACDQD010000003.1, read on the forward strand.
TATATATCCCCCGCAACGATGAATATTTAAAAAAAAAAAAATCAATTATTCGAAAGGGATTGTGTGGACGAGTGGATTGGGACCGGGGGATGGATTTCGCGTAAACTGTAAAAAACGAAACTGGCAAAATGTGATTCCTTGTCGTTTTTCTAACAGGAATAGAGGAATCGGGAATGTTATATTCGTATCCTGAGGGAGAACTTCCCTCCCCCTGCCAGCTGGATGTTCCCGGCCGGGATAAACAATTTATCCCCCAATTAAAACCGCCGCCCCCTAATTAAATTGCCGGCAAAAAGTTTTTTTTTTTCCTTAAGGGAGGAACTGAACCCCGAGGGGATTTGATTTGGACGTGGAGAGAGGCGGGAATGGAATTTTTAGGGAACCGGACTTTTGGTCGACTGTCGATTGGGTATGTTGAGGATTGTCATGATGGATTGTCCGGTTAGAAACATACCCCCTGGAGGAGGAGCATTAAGGACGTTAAGAAGGACTTTTGACTGGATATATATATATAGATATACAGAGTGGTCCAAAAAAATGTATCCACCGTTTAACAGTCCATAACTTGGAAACTGATTGACCGAGTTGTGTCTGATTTTTGGTGAAAGTGTAGCTTAAAGTCCAACTTGAAGATATATCATAGCTGTAGGTAGAGATTCAAATGAATTCCAAAGTCAAAATGTCGATTACTTTCGGGTACCCCTATTAATATACAGAGTGGTCCAAAAAAATGTATCCACCGTTTAACAGTCCATAACTTGCAAACTGATTGACCGAGTTGTGTCTCATTTTTGGTGAAAGTGTAGCTTAAAGTCCAACTTGAAGATATATCATAGCTGTAGGTAGATTCAAATGAATTCCAAAGTCAAAAATTCGATCACTTTCGGGTACCCCCAATAATATGCAGAGTGGTCCAAAAAAATGTATCCACCGTTCAACAGTCCATAACTTGCAAACTAATTGACCGAGTTGTGTCTAATTTTTGGTGAAAGTGTAGCTTAAAGTCCAACTTGAAGATATATCATAGCTGTAGGTAGATTCAAATGAATTCCAAAGTCAAAATGTCAATTACTTTCGGGTACCCCTAATAATAATATAGAGAGTGGTCCAAAAAAATGTATCCACCGTTTAACAGTCCATAACTTGGAAACTAATCGACCGAGTTGTGTCTGATTTTTGGTGAAAGTGTAGCTTAAAGTCCAACTTGAAGATATATCATAGCTGTAGGCGTTCGAAATTGTCACCGTTATCCAACATCCACGCTGAGAGAAACGATGCCGCCCAACTGCACCACCAACTACTCATGTAGCCGTCGCCGTTTTGAACCTCGTTAATAACGTTTTCCTACTTAAAATACCACTTGAAAAGTGGACTTCCTCTTTCGTCCAATTCTAAGCCTAGCGACGGCCACTTTTACTCCAGTAACAACGGGGTACAACTGACACACAACGGGACACTGACTATCCGCCGAACAAGTATATAAAATCCAGAACAAATCCTAGAATGTGTAGAACTTGTGCCGGATCCGAGGATTTTTTTTTTAATGGGGATTTTTTCCTAGTCAGTTGGGTACTCCACCTAACGGGGAATATATATATATATATAGCAGCAATTAATTAAATTGGAGTCGCCCTCGAGTCGTTTCCAGGTTTAATGACGCCCCCCCCCTCCCCTCCCCCGCCTTCAACCCGACCGTTAATTATGCAATTAACGCCCCTCGCACTTACCCAACACGTAACTACCTCTTCACCCGCCTTACCGCTGATTCATGCTCGAATTGTAAATCTTCACGACATTATAATTTTACAATTTTTGGATTTTAAACCGGGGGGGGGATCGGCCAAAATTTTCCATTTCGGCCTCCGACCGTCTTCAGTAGCTCTCAACGTTTCGAAAACTGACCTAGGTTTTTCAATTGACCGTAAAAATCGGGCCCTACTGGAGTGAAATTAAAAGTTTAACTTTTTTCCCCAGTCTATTTCCATACACTTATCGGGGATACAGAGGATAGAGACAAATTTTATTTATTCAAATACACAAACGATACATCGATAGAACGATATAAAAACGGTCGATTCCTACATTCATTCCGGCCTATATTTTGGTCTTAACTGCGTCAATTTTTAACAATATTTTATTGCGATAATCGTGAAAATTTACAATAGAAAATTCGGTCGGAACAGCGCGGAACGATTCGGTTGAATCGCTCGAACGGAAAATTAATTTACAATAAAATTTGTTTCGTGAAAAGTTTTCGTGACTCGAAATAATAATAAGGGTTGATTTAGCGTCGCGACTCAAAAAAAAAAAAAAAAAAAAATCCCCCGAATCGCGAATAGAAAATGTTGAAATAATAATTTGCGCCCCTTCGGGGTTTGGGGGGGCTTGAAAAATAATTCGCCCCCCCACCCCCCCGATGGACCTTTATCCGTTAATCTTTTATCCTTTTTAGCCCTTACTCCCGTGGGGGTTAAACTTTAATATCCGGACAGCATTTATTATAGTTTTTCGTCAATTTTTAACGTTTTTTTTTCACCGATTGGTAAAACTCTCGCCGGGGTTGAAGTTGTTGACGCCCCCGCCCCCGACCTTTGAACCTTTCTATTATTCAGTAGTATAACGGCGTTACCAGAATTTTTTTGCGCCTGGAGCAGAATAAAATTCGAAATTTCGTATAAAAATAGGGGGGCCAAAATTAACGCCAGATTTGAATTGAATAAAAATCCGTTTTTCCCCTTTAAATTGTTATTTTTCTATCGAAACGTCGAGTACAGAGGATTGTGTGGGGACGGCTTTTCCGCGAAATTTTCCACGACCATTTCGCCGAAATTCGGTCGAATTTCGCGGCCCCTCGATTACCCCTAGACCTCGATTTTTACGGGTTAAAGAAATACAATTGTGTCAAATCACAGGATCTGGGGGGGGCGAAAGAGAGAGTACACGTGGCCGGGAAATATTTCAATAATTGAATTGTTTCACGTGTTGGGGCACGTGTAGTCGACCGTCTTGTCGAAACCGGACACGTGTCATCCACATCACGAAATCATCGTCCAGTTTAGAACCGTGTTTTATCGTGCAGCACCGTTTTCGTACGAAATTTTCGTACGAAACTGTGGCCGCCGAAATTTCATTAATTTTCGAAATATTTTTCGTCGTCGACGAAAAATCTGTCAAATCCTACCGTGTAACGCCCCCACCATTTAGACCGACCCCCTAAACTATATATACATTTGATACACCAAAATAAATACAACTGAAATACAGTTTAATATACCGTTTTGTGGCCTGCGAGGGGTTGGAATAATACCCCATAAGGGTACTTGTCACCTCTCGCCCTTTGTTTGGTCTTTTCGCCAGACCGTTGTCGGACCGTTCGCCGTCTTCAGTAGCGCCGTGTCACTGTCACTGTCAGCACTTTAGATGTTTTTCCGTCACTGACAGACTGTTACTACAGTACAAGTGGAAGTGACAGTGGGCAGTGAGTGCTGACAGTGACAGTGACACGGCGCTACTGAAGACGGCGAGCGGCCGAAATCGTAATTTTCCCGACAGTTGATGAAAATTGTGCGAATTTGAGGGATTTTTCTTTGGAGGACGAGCAGAGTGTTGAACACTGGTACGTTGGGGAGAGGCCGTATGTATCCTAATACATGACCAGGATGTTACTGACGCGCTTATTAAAAATACGTACAACGCTGTATGGCGAAATCCGCAATCACTCGGTCCGTTAGGTTTCGACGAGTTTTAATCATTTTCGGTCTATCCGTGAATTTCAGTTTTATCCGACCTCGTAAACTACCCTTGACGGGGGCGGACATTTTACCGCCCCCGAACCCCGGTCATAGTCATAATACTCTCAAAATCTCTCCTTCTCTCTTCTCTCCATCTTTCTTCTCTCTCCTTCTCTCTCTCTTCTCTCTCTCTCTCTCTCTCTCTCTCTCTCTCATCCATCTCTCTCTCTCCCGCACAGATACAAATACACACTGTTTCCGCACCCCCAATTTATGAGCTAGTCCATAAATATTCTCCCCAGATAACTGGGCCGCCGCCATCATCCTTATCTATTCCGTCGTCGTTTACTCCGGAAATCCGGTCGACTTTTAACGCTCAAGTTAATTTTATTAGTACGAAGACGAGCTAAAATTCGACCGGCAATCAATCTAATTTTTCAATTGAAATTTCCCCTCAATAATTATCCGCCCCGTTGAAAATTCCGTACGGATACAGAGAGCGGTACGATTGTCGTAGTCCAATATCAACTTTAGGGGTGACTTTCATTTATCGGGGCCCGGTCTGTTGGCCGAATAGGGGGATGATTTTTGGAGGGGAAAAAAATTTTCAAAATTTTTCGGCAAAATTGTAACCCTCTTTGGGACCACTTTTGAAATAGGCCGACTTTTTGAAATTTCGAAAATTTGTGGACCTAATATGGACGAATTCGGGGAAATTTTAGAAATTTCGAAAAATTTCGATTTTCGGCTCTCCTTTCAGGAGGGGCAAGTGTAACTCAGTTAGGGACAATTGTGGACCGAATATGGGCGAATTCAGAAATTTTAAATTCTTTGAAATTTTCGTTTTTCAGCTCTCCTTTCATGGGCAAAACTTCACTTCAAAAAATTTTCGATTTTCAGCTCTCTCTTTCAGGGCAAGTGTAACTCATTTTGTACACTTGTGGACCGAATATGGGCGAATTCGGGGAAATTTTAGAAATTTCAAAATTTTCGATTTTTCAGCTCTCCTTTTCAGGGGCAAGTGTAACTCACTTTGGGACCACTTTGTCCGAATATGACCGAATTCGGGGAAATTTAAAAAAAAAAATAGAAATTTCCAGGGTGAACGGAAAGTTTTCGATTCTCTGAAAAACCTTTCAGGGCAAAAGCAACTTAGGGGGTGGTGACCCTGTGGGCCGAATCTGCCCGAACATTTTAAAAAAAGTTTTAAATAAAGGACGGAAGACTTACCATTTTGGGTCAAAGAGGGAGGGAAAAAGATCAAATTATATATATATATATAGATTAGAGATTATATTATATTATAGAATCAGCTCGATATTTTAGAGATATTTCATATACATTTTAGATATTCATCTTGAGAGAGAGAGAGAGAGAGAGAGAGAGAGAGAGAGAGAGAGAGAGAGGAGAGAGAGAGAGAGAGAGAGGAAGAGTCCACACAGAGTTTGTACACTTGTGGAGAGAGAGAGAGAGAGAATAGAGAGAGAGAGAGAGAGAGAGAGAGAGAGAGAGAGAGAGAGCAGCTACAATAATTACACATCAGCCGACAACATTCAATATATACACATATCAGGGATATACATGTATATTCATTTTAATACATACTTATAGCTCAAGAATATAAATATTCTAGAAATATAATATATTAGAAAATATATAGAGATTAGAAAAACCCCTAGATTTAAGGGAGAGAGAGAAGATTCTCGTGAAAGAGAGAACCCTCTTAGAAGAGAGAGAGAGCTGTGCGTGTTGTTAGAGAGAGAGAGAGAGAGAGAGAGAGAGGAGAGAGAGAGAGGGTTTTTTAATTTCCCCGAAAAGGAACCGGGCAAAGAGTTTACCTGACTCTGTTAAATGGGGTTGAACTCCGAAGTTTCGTTCCGCTTTCTTTCCCGAACTGCTTCCGGCGAATAGACGCAACGAAGTACGGCGATGAAAGTCCAACAAAACTGGAGGATATTTCCTCCAGAATCGTAACATTTTACGGCGTTTAACCGGTATTTTAATCGGGTAAAGTCCTCAATATGTACTTAAACCCCATGGCTTAAACGCCACCGGACTTCGACAAATTTTCAACTGTCGTAGTTATAACTATAAATGTTATAATTAACTATAAACTATAGACAAACGGCGCTTTTAAGTACGCCGGTCTTTGGGAGTGTGCAAAGTTTAAGTTGGCCGGGGGGGATGGGGGGTGGTGGGGGGAGGGTGGAACTTTTATTCGTATCCCGTTCAAGGGCCTAAGTAATGGACGAGCCTCTGAATAAAATAACTAGTTTTCTTAACCGAAACTCCGGTTAAAGTTTATTTCGCCCATTGTCTTCAGTAGAGAGGAGTCCGGCCGCTATTTCGTCCCTTTTGTATCCTCCCTATTGAAGCTTGTACACTTGCGCAACTTGTAAACCTTTAGTAAAACTTTCGTTACATTGTACGAATTGTGCCAACGACGCGGCACAATAAATATTTTAGTAAACCCTCCCCTCCCACCCCCCTTGGAAATTCCTCTTTAGAACCGTGAATATAACGAGGTGGGTTCGTGATCTCGTTTCGCCAGAACGGGGTACAAGTGGGGGGAAAGCGCAGTTTTCCCGTTCGCCGTCTTCAGTAGCGCCTAGGTCACACTGTCAGCTATGATATATCTTCAAGTTGGACTTTAAGCTACACTTCGGCCGGTCGCCAACAACACAAGTCGGTCAAGCGCAGCTTGTTCTTAGTTTCCGAGTTATGGACTGTTAAACGGTGGATACATTTTTGGACCACTCATACCAGTCGGTACTCTGTATATATATCAATAACCGTATCTTCAAGAAACAAACCCTCGGTTACGTCCACTTTTATTACCAATTTTGAGATCTATCATTCAAGCCAAAATAATCGCTTGTACCCTGCGCTATACTGTATAATTTATTAGGTTGTTGTTGTTAAAGGCGAAAATAACAGCAACTAATTTCAGGTGAATTACTGTTCGGCAATAATCGCGAGGAGCATAGGGCTATAGCTACCCCGGAATAACCCCTGAAACGGTTCGACTATTGGGAAAACTTTTCATGTACAATTGTGTACGGAGTCGGCGTAATATTATGCTAATTGTTATTTTTGTGATCTTAAAGTCCTGCAAAAAATGTATCCACCGTTTAACAGTCGACTACTTGCAAACTTAATCCTGCGCCAAATAGCGTGTTCTGTCGTGTGTCAGTTGTACCGGTGGCGCGAAAGGGAAGTCACCTATCGATCGGTTGGTGCGGCGGCGACGGTGGCCAGTTGGGGCAGTGCGCGCCTTTAAGCCAAGTTGTTAGTTATGGACACGGTGGATTTAAAGTGACTAAAACACCACCGTCCTACTGAAGACGGCGAGGCCGAAGAGGGAGCCGCCGGTTTAAGCGAAAACCGAAAAAAACCCCAGGCTAAAGGAGAGACGGAAACGACGCGAAACTGAAGTTTATTATTGAGGCCGGTGGCGCCACCTATCGATCGGTGCGGCGCCACAATTACACCCCATCATCCACCCCTAACATCAACCACTCTACAACCCCTCAACTGCAATATATATATATATATATATATATATATATATATATATATATCCTTTGTTTGGTTTTTTAAAAGGCCCAAACAACCTTAAATCCGGTTATCCTCTCCGTTTTATTGTAGTTTTTTTTCTTATAAACCTCAGGGCGTTATCAAGTCGAAGGCGGCTCCAGGAAACACCAGAAACGAGGCTAAAACCGCCCGAACGTACTGAAATGGGTCATATATCTCGGAAAAACATATATATATATATATATATATATATATATATGTATATATATATATATATATATATATGGTTCGTGATGTTTCTGTCTGGTTTGTCGGCCGCTCGCCATCTTCAGTACGCGCCCTGAGTGTCACTGTCACCGTTGTGGCACTTTGGATGTTTTTGGGGCATCCTCACTGCCCCACTGTAACGCCCCACCATTTAGGGGTACACCGACCCCAAACTATCGGCTGTCGAATTGGGTTTTTTTTTTTTTTAATACAGTTGTGCCGACTTTACATCAAGAATTGGGGTGTTAATTTCGGTACACCCCCCCAAGTACAACTGAAATATAGTTTTAATATACCCGTTTTGTGGCCTTCGAGGGTTGGAATAATACCCGTAAGGGTACTTGTCACTCGCCCTTGTTTGGTCTTTCGCCAGACCGGTGTATCGGCCGTTCGCCGTCTTCAGTAGCGCCGTGTCACTGTCACCACTTTGGATGTTTTTCCGTCACTTTCACATCTACCGTAGTGTTTGTGCAGTTTCGAGGAGCCACCCCCACCCCCACCCCGCCGCCAAACCCCGGCGCCACCCCTAAGCAGCGGAGAGAACTTCCCCCATGAAAATTTGAATACATTTTTCTTCTCGCCTTTTCTCCCTCTCTCTCTCTCGGCTTTTCAGCCGGGAAAAACTAAGAAAACCACCCCTTGAGGGGGCGAAAACACCCCTCTCTCTCTCTCAGATTCTTCGTTACTCTCAGTTTTACCTCCCTCTTACCCTCTGTGAACTCTCCACCACCCGACTGTGGGAGAAAATCCTTGTTTTTCTCATTTCCACCTCGCTTTATTTTCAACCCCCACCCCCCTTACCCCCCGGGAGCAACCCCTTCACCGCTTGATATCGCGTCGGCGACTAAATAATTGCGGATTTTCCCTCCGCACAATCGCTCGACGTATACGCCCTTATACGTCCGTATTTTTAAACATTTTTAAACATCTTCGAAACCTATAAAATATAGAGAGTAATTCTCTCACGGCACGTGGGCACGTGGGCACGTGCGCCCTCCCAAAGAATCCGCAATTATTTAAATTGCCAACACCAATTGTGCACGAAAAATTGTTTATAGCGGCGTAAAAATAAAAATTGACGATTGACGGATTTCCTCCGGCTTTGCTCCAAGTACTTGCAAAGTCCCACAGGATAAGTAATAATTCGACGGCGCCGAACTAATAAATTTTTACGTGACGTGCCGAAGTCCAAAAGTGTTAGCCCGGTATAATATTATTGTAGATTATAATTTAAATTAATTATCGCACTTATAATCACCCGCACATTGGACTGATTATTTAGAAAATATACTTTAGATTGATATATGTTTCAGAATTGAGGTATATTGAGGAGAAAATTCACAGACACAAAAGTTTGGTTTTATTAGAGTTTTTTGGCATTAGGCTTAGGCTCGGGGTTATAATAGGGGTGGGTGGGGGGTTGGTTTTCGGGCAATTATTTATTATTGCTACTATATATATATATATATATATATATATATATATATATATATATATATATATATATATATACGAGGTCGGACAATAAAATATCGTATAATGCCGAGAAGATAATTTCGGTCAGCCGGGTTCTATTTATAGAAATGAAAATGCTGGACGTATATATCCAATAATGGAAATGTATGCGCCGCATACACAAAACCGAATAACCGCATACAGTACATGTGGATATTAAATAGAAAACCGGGCCTAAATAGAGAAATTCTCAAAATTTCTAGGATTCCTCCACGGGGCCAAACAATAGACCGGCCCCCCCACTGCCGAATATGCAATTTCGTTCTTGAGTCACGTCACTGTCCAATATACGAGGCAATCCAATAAACTGCCCCCCAAAAACCGCTCACGGTTTTATTAATAAAATGCCTATTTTATGAAAGCCGCGATTGAATAGACGTTTCAGTTTAGTTTATCTCGGTGGTCCAAAAAAATGTATCCACCTTTTAACGGTCCGTAACTTGGAAACTGATTGACCGAGTTGTGTCTGATTTTTTGTTGAAAGTGTAGCTTAAAGTCCAACTTGAAGATATATCATAGCTGTAGGTAGATTTCAAATGAATTACAAAGTCAAAATGTCGATTACTTTCGGGTACCCCCAATAATATACAGAGTGGTCCAAAAAAATGTATCCACCGTTTAACAGTCCATAACTTGCAAACTGATTGACCGAGTTGTGTCTGATTTTTGGTGAAAGTGTAGCTTAAAGTCCAACTTGAAGATATATCATAGCTGTAGGTAGATTCAAATGAATTACAAAGTCAAAATGTCGATTACTTTCGGATACCCCCAATAATATACAGAGTGGTCCAAAAAAATGTATCCACCGTTCAACAGTCCATAACTTGCAAACTGATCGACCGAGTTGTGTCTCATTTTTGGTGAAAGTGTAGCTTAAAGTCCAACTTGAAGATATATCATAGAGTAAGATTTAAATGAATTACAAAGTCAAATGTCGATTAGGTACCCTAATAATATACATGGTCCAACTTTAACAGTCCATAACTTGAAACTAATTGACTGAGTTGTATCTGATTTTTGTTGAAACTGTAGCAAAGTCCAACTTGAAGATATATCAAAGGTAGATTTAAATAAATTCAAAGTCAAAATGTCGATTACTTTCGGGTACCCCCAATAATATACAGAGTGGTCCAAAAATGTATCCACCGTTTAACAGTCCATAACTTGGAAACTAATTGACTGAGTTGTGTCTCATTTTTGATTTTTGTTGAAAGTGTAGCTTAAAGTCCAACTTGAAGATATATCATAGCTGTAGCCAAAATGTAACAGTCCATACTTTCTGGTACTTGAAACTAATTGACTTAGTTGTATTTAAAGTCCAAAAAATGTATCTTGAAGATATATCATAGCTGTAGGTAGATTCGAATAACAGTCGATTACTTTCGGTACCCCAATAACTTCCAAAATGAACCGTTCACTAATTGAAACTAATTGAGATTTTGGTGAAAGTGTAGCTTAAAGTCCAGATATATCATAGTGTAGGTAGATTTCAAATGAATTACAAAGTCAAATCTTTCGTAGGTACAATAATGTAAAGTGGTTACAAAAATGTATCCACCGTTACCCCAATAACAGTCCATAACTTGAACCTTTACTAATTGACTGAGTTGTGTCTGATTTTTGGTGAAAGTGTAGCTTAAAGTCCAACTTGAAGATATATCATAGCTGTAGGTGATTTCAAATGAATCAAAGTCAAAATGGTTACTTTCATTATTAACATCCAAAAAATGGAGAGAGAGAGAAACGATATCCACCGTTTAACCCATAACTTGCCTAATTGACTTGGTTGTGTCTCAAGTCAAACTTGAAGATATATATCAGTTGAAGGTGTTCGAAATGGTTAACCAACACCACCGACTACTGACCGTTCAGTCGGATATTTGCACGTGAATTATGCAGGATGGATTCTCCTCCAAGTTCATCCAATGTTGGTGGCTTTTTTGGTCGATAAACGAAGTCCTTTAGTGTCCCCCCCCCCAGCACAGAGGTAAAAGTCCAGAAGAGTTAAGTCCGGGGAAAACGCCTGGTGGACCTCTACGGTCTCTATCCATCTTTCCCGGTAGATTTTCGTCCAGATAAGCCCCATACATACAACGTATATTGTATGTTGGCCCGAACTACAACATTACTATAAACACTACCGAAAATGAGAGACAACTCCGTGTCAATTATTTATTATTTAATGGGGCCTAAAAACTTTTGGTTTTCAACCACTAATCGTGTCGGGAAAAACGGTTTTTCAAGCTCAATGGAGGACTTAAACTGTGTTACGATTTAATATTCGTAAATATTTTATTGCCTTTCCGTTACCAATATAAGAGGGATGAAACGGTTATTTTGCGATCGAATTGAAATTAGGGAAAAAAACCTTGGAATTTTTTTTTTTATGTCGCCGACAATTTATCCAATATCGACGAGGGAAAATGTATCAGTTTACTAATACCGATTTCGGGAATAAAATGTCACGATTTACAGTTTTTATTGGGCCCTAACCAGTCGTAAGGGATGAATTTTAATCGCTCTAATCGATGATAATCGAATGGAGAGTGAGCTTTGAACGATTTTGCGTATCGAGCGTCTAGAAAATAAATTTTTTTTTTTTTATTTATTCCGAGGGGTGGGGGGGGAAATACCCCTTACCGTGTATCGGATGCGATTTTCGTACCGAGTTTCAAAAACTCTGGAAGTGTGACAATTTCAAGTTGACTTGAATCCGGGACTTTTAATCCCCCCGATAAAGCCCCAGGAAGCGGCTTAATCCGGAAATTTCAGTTCAGGGACTTAACGGCGTCTTAAGAATGTAAGATCTTGGAACTGAAAGAAGGACCGATTTATTAGATAAAAATTCGTCTATCAATTTAAATTGATGTCGAATAGAACGGTTCAATGTCTCGTCACTGAAGCGGCGTGGCGAACGGCCGAAACGCGAACATAAATTTTATTCCCGCCGCGCGCCCACTCGATTATTGGGAAAAGTGTAATTTCTGAATCGTTACCGGCAACGATAAGTGGAAATAATTGATGGATTGTCGCTTTATATCGATTAGTAATCGGGCGTAAATTATTGAAACGGCGCCGACGCCGACGCCCAACCCGACGACGCGTTTATCTCAATTTTCAATATATTTTTTCGCCTCCTCCCCTTTCCCTTATAGACAATAGGGGATGGTGCGGCGCGCCATCGCACATATCGATCGATTTACGGTTTTCCACCGTACTCATCCCCGCATAGTGCACGCACAGGGTGCAATTACCCTTCAAGTGAAATAAACTCTGAAGCGCCGAATTGAAAGGTACTAATTCCTCCCCATTTTTTCGCCATCTTCCTGAGTTGTAGCCTTAAAAAGACGTTGTCGAGTGCCGGGAGATTCTACTAAGGAAATCCGTAAATTACGGACGAATACGGACGTTGAATTGATGAAGAATTGAGCAAGAAATTGCGCCGGAAACCGAACGAATTTCGTGATATTTGCGTGGACGACACAATTCGTGTACACAACTTAAGGGGAAACGACGTGGATTTTTTTTTTTTTTTTTTTGGTTCCAAAATCGTATTTTAGACCGTCAGTCACCGGTGGGTGACGCTTTAATAAAAAAAAATAAATATATATATATATATATATATATATATATATATATATGTAACTGTAATTACAAAACTTAATTGCGTAAGTACGAAACGTCGCCGAAATAGCCCTTTACGGTCGGTAAAAGTTTTATTTTCCTCGAAAACCGTTTAATAATCCCCCTGAAAATCGATACGCGAGTGTAAAATTCTGATTTCTAGGGTTGGGGTTGTTGGGGTTGTTGGGGAGTTGGGCGCGTTATGAATAACAAAGTATTACAAATCAAGATTCTCCAATTTCTATTTCAAGCTTTTCCTCCTCCCTGTTGAATAATAAAGGAAAATATATTGTTTTACGGGGTAGGGGTGGTGGGGCATCCCCACCCCTCTACTCGATTCTGTATACGATATATATATATATATACAGGGGCCGTATGCAAAACTAACTTCCGAATTCACCCCCCCTCCACCCCACCCCCTGGGGGGGGGGGATTAAATCGGAATCGTCGGTAAAAGTAACTTTTACATTGAGGGAGATTTGTGCCGAAGTCCCGAAATACTTATTTACATAATCCCTTATATTGAATAATTATAGAAATTGCGAATAATAATTGTATCGAAATTGAACCGTTCTCCAAACAAGGGGTGAGATGTACGGTTCGTGGGGAAACACTTTAATAATAAAACCGTCCAATAATTTCAATTTCGTGAGAATTGAGTATAATATCATGGGTGGGAGGGTAACCGAAAGTGAGCCACATTTTGACTTTGGGAATTCATTTTATTTAACTCCAAAAATACTATATATATTTACCGATATTATCGAAAATTTTTGCCAATTTTCAGTAAAATTTTCGATTGGAAATCGGCGGCCCCTGAGGCCTCTCTCTCGAAGGATAAATAAATCCTCCTTTCGAAACTGTTACAGAAAAAAATTGATAGAAGCGTATAAAGGGGTGAGAATTTTTCAATTTAATTTTTTCCCGCGGTCTCCGCAGTTTTCGACGAATTTCAATTTGTATCCACCCGAAATTCTTTTCCCCCCCCCCCCCTTTCGAGGGGGTTGGGGTTGTTTTCTTACTTTTCGTGGAGTATAAGCAAGTATATAATATTAACGGGAGGGAGGAAAAAAATCGATTTTCTCCCCGTACCGAATCGGCGACAGGGGGTGTTTCCCCCCTCCTCCCCGTTTCCCATTGAAAACCATCCTCCATCCCTCGAAACTCAAATTTATCGTGTAATTCGTATCGATCTGAGAATTATTCGCAAATACAGTCGTAAACGTACAACACTGTACAACTCGTTGTGTGTGTACCAAAGTTTCTCCCATTATCGGTAGTATTTGATCGAAATTTAAAAAAATTTTTTTTTTTACATTAGGTAATTTCACATTATAAATAACTACGTAGTGTTGGAATACTCGTAATTACGATTATTATTCGGATAATAAAAGAATCATTACGGTCTCTTGCGTCGTGTCAACTCTGTCCCATAATAATAATAATAATAATAATGAGTAAATTTTAAGGAAAATTTTTGGGGGCAAAAAAAAAATTCGGTACCCGACGGTTCACTCCAATAAAAATAAAACGGTACGGACAAAATGAAAAGACGATATTAAGGTCTCCCGTTAACCAATTTTTCGGTTCTATCCGAATACTGATATTAGGACTTTTCGGAAATTCATTTTATCGTTTTATTATGCAAAAAAAAATAAAATAAACTTTAACTATTAATCCACTGTATGTATTCACTGATATTATCACGACTCTTGAGGAACTCGTGAAGAACGAAAAAAAAAAAAAATTCGAAAATCCGTCTCGAAATTTGTCGACTACTTTTGGGGGTTCTACAGCAAATTGGAGAAAATTGTTCAAAGTTGAAGTTGAAGTTGAAGTTGAAGTTGAAGTTGTATCCGGCCGGCTCCAATGAACGGGTCTCTCTCTAGTTCTCTCTCTCGGGGTCTCGAGAACGGGTCATTGAAACCGCAGTGTAATTACCCGAAACCAATTTATATACTGAAACCAGAATTCTAGAACACCGACTATACTTAGTGCTACTGAAGTTCTGGAGACCAATTTCCGACACTATAACAAGTGTATGGGGTCCCTAAAGCCGCCGGCCCCTAAGCCTCAAACTTTGAGCGAAAGTTATTCCACACCGAGTATACATTTTACGATGCAAGTTTCAATTTTAAACCCGGTTTGGGGTCTTTTGCCAGACCGGTTTCGGCCGCTCGCCCCCCGTCTTCAGTTGCGGTCACTGTTGGCGCTAGAAAAAAAATTTTCGATTTTTCACCTCTACTTTTAGCAGGGCCAAGTGTAACTCAGTTTGGGACCACTTGTGAACCGAATAGGATGGCGAAATCGGGAAATTTTGAAATTTCATTTTTTGAAAATTTTGAATTTTCGATTTTTGAAAATTTGAAAATTTTCGATTTTCCTCTACTTTTAGCAGGGGCAAGTGTAACTCAGTTTGGGACCACTTGTGGACCGAATACGGGCGAAATCGGGGAAAATTTTTGAAATTTCAAAAATTTTCGATTTTTTGAAAATTTCGAAAATTTTCGATTTTTCACCTCTACTTTTAGCAGGGGCAAGTGTAACTCAGTTTGGGACCACTTGTGGACCGAATACGGGCGAAATCGGGGGAAATTTTTGAAATTTCGAAAATTTTCGATTTTTTGAAAATTTCGAAAATTTTCGATTTTTCACCTCTACTTTTAGCAGGGGCAAGTGTAACTCAGTTTGGGACCACTTGTGGACCGAATACGGGCGAAATCGGGGAAAATTTTTGAAATTTCAAAAATTTTCGATTTTTTGAAAATTTCGAAAATTTTCGATTTTTCACCTCTACTTTTAGCAGGGGCAAGTGTAACTCAGTTTGGGACCACTTGTGGACCGAATAAAGGAATTCGGGGAAATTTTTGAAATTTCAAAAATTTTCGATTTTTGAAAATTTCTGAAAATTTTGATTTCAATTTTCACTTTTCGTTTCGTGACCTTTTCACCCTCTACTTTTAGCAGGGCAAGTGTAACTCAGTTTGGGACCACTTGTGGACCGAATATAAGGAAATCGGGGAAAATTTTTGAAATTTCGAAAAATTTTCGATTTTTGAAAAATTTCGAAAATTTTGATTTTCACCTACTTACTTTTAGAGGGCAAGTGTAACTCAGTTTGGGACCACTTGTGGACCGAATACGGGCGAATCGGGGAAATTTTGAATTTCAAAATTTTGATTTTTTGAAAATTTCGAAAATTTTCGATTTTTCAATCTACTTTTACTGGTGAGGCAAGTGTAACTCAGTTGGGACCACTTTTACCGAATACGGGCGAAATAAAGTGCGCGGGGTTTATGAAATTTTTGGTGGGATTGAAGTGTTTTCAAATTCGAGGCCATTTAAGTGTAATTCTCTCAGACAATCACCGACTCCGCTCCAGCCCGTTCCAGTCTACCTGGAATATCGATTTTACATTTGAACCGTTGGGGGTGTATTATCCTAATAGACGTAATTTTCTCCGGTGCCCTGACTAAATCGGTTTCGGCTATTCGCCACGACGCCAGACCACCAACTGAGAGCGCCGCTCTATAAAATACAGTCAGGTGTCCCCAATCCGAAAATCACAAACAATTACAAATATAATTATATTTAGTAGCGCTACATTTCTCTCTTCAATCGGTATATATACCGATATATCGAATGTATTCGTCCGAATACAATTTGCAATTTTTTTTTTCCAACCCTATGCCTGAGTAAATCCGAAACAGGAACTGTTGTAGTGTTGTTATTTCTTTATTTTATTTATTTTTTTTAAATTGCATTCGCCCCCCTCCCCAACCCCCTAATTCAATTGCCGAAAGTGCAATCTGCATAGCGTTGCATCCGATGCACGCTTCTTTTGTAATTTCTATTGTTGTAATGTAAATGGGTTTTAGGCAAATTGTGTAACGGACTGAAATATAAACTTCTACTCGGGACGGGGTTTTTTTCGATTTCTGTGAAATTGTCCCAAATTTAAATTTATTATTCTTCGAATTCGGAGAGAAAATGAATTTATCCAAGGGGGGGGAAATTCGGAAAATGGTTTTCTTCGCTTAAATCGCTAGATATATAATAGGGTTGGCAACTAAATAATTGCGGATTCTTGGGGTATTTCACCCTTATATCGTGGATTTTTTTTTCAAATACGCCCCGTAATAATCCGTAAACATTTCACTAAATTTCGTGACTAAATTGCGTAAAAATATACAAATAACGACTTGTCCAGCGACGAAATCCGCAATGACTTAGTTGCCGAATCGATAATTTAAAAAAAAATTCTTATCGTGAGTTGAAAAAATTTTAAAAAAAATCCCGAATATTGTGCGAACTTAAATTTGAATTTACGATTTTAATTACGGTATTAATTTCTGTTTACGAAAACCGATATTGTAATTTTCCCTGCGAAGTTTCCGGACGACGGAGATAGAAAAATTTCTTTTCTCCGTACGGAATTTTCTTGTAATTTCGTGAGTTGATATTGAAATTGAGGCGTAAATTTGGCCGGGAATATAAACGTTAGGCGCCCCCCCCCCGCCCCCCGACCACGTGTGTTGTCAACGCAAGGTCACTGGTATCGATCAAACGGACGCCTACTGACGATTGTCGGCCGCCCGCCGCAATTCGTGACAATCCGTGTCACGAACCGGATCGCTTTTTCGGACGGGCATTTTTCTCCTCTTTGAACGCCTTAAAAGGCCCCTTTTTCCCCGAATTATATATATATATATATATCCGAATTATCGTCTTACCCCGGTCGGGCGCCTATTGAAGACGACGGTGATACCGCCGAACCGGAATACAACTTTAAATGGATAGTTTTGCGTTTTAGTCCGAATTAGTGGGGAGGGTGGGGAAAAATCCATTCCGCGAATTGTGAATGAAAGCGCCCCTGAGCGCGATTGTTTAAACAATCTACCGTCAGATCCGAGAATTGGAAAGGTTTAATTGGTTTTCATAATTGAAACCATCCCCTTATGAATTTTTTTTTAGAAAACATTTTCGCGATTGACTATTCGCCGGAGGACAGGCACGTGGATCCTAGATTTGACCCACATGGTTTTTGCAAATTTGCAAACCCAGATTTGAGTTACACTTGGCCCCCAAGACCCATACAAGGTCGCAAACTAGAAAATTTTGGTTTTGCACCCCCACCCAAAGGAGAGTTACACTTGTCAAATTTGTCCCAGCAAAGTTTGTCCCACTTGGCCCACCACTCGGCCATACACCATTGAGAAAATTTTGGTTGAGTTACACTTGGCCCCACCATAAAGGAGATTTGTCCCAGATTTGGCCGGCCATTTGGTTTTTTCATACACTCAGCAAAGTGAGTTGGCCCACACTCGGCCATACAGTTGTCGCAAAGTGAGTCACACTTGGCCCCCACCATAAAGGAGAGTTAGAAAATTTTTGGTTTTTTGAAAATTTGTCCCATATTTGGCCCACACTCGGCCATACAGTTGTCGCAAAGTGAGTCACACTTGGCCCCCACCATAAAGGAGAGTTAGAAAATTTTTGGTTTTTTGAAAATTTGTCCCATATTTGACCCACACTCGGCCAAACTGAGTCACACTAGCCATAAGGAGATTAAAGGAAAAATTTTTGGTTTTTGAAAATTTGTCATATTCATTTGTCGCAAAGTGAGTTACACTTGGCCTCCACTTGGCCCAGTTTGCCACCTCGGCCATAATTTGTCTCAGGAGAGTTAGAAAATTTTTGGTTTTGAAAATTTGTCCCAGATTTGACCCACACTCGGTCATACATTTGTCGCAAAGTGAGTCACACTGGCAATTTTTTTCGACCCAAATATCAGTATACGTTTTCCTAAGGCCGATAGCACGCGGTCTAATCGCTGAAATGGGTGCGAAATAATCCTAAACAATTGCCGGAGAAAAGGCGCAACGGGAAATGACTCGTGACTGCAAGTGAATAAAAGCTCTTTTCAAGTTTTAAAGTCGTCCCACTTTGCGGCCGACGCGGACTCGGCTATTAACGATTTCGCAATTTCGTGTTCATAGCCATTCCGCCGTGCTGAGCGACGCACGTCGCCACGGCAGGAAAAGCACGCACGTCACAGCAGTTTCGAAACTCGGCTCGGAAAATCCCCCCAAAGCGACTAGTCATGACCCGTTATTATACCGGCTATATACAAAATTGTGCTTGCAAAATTCCTGTCAGAATTAAAGTTAAGTCCCCGACGAAAGTCCCACGTTAATACACTTCGGCCCCGCCAAAATGGCTAATAGATAATCGAAATATTTGTGAAAGAATCACAACGGAGTATTATTACTGTTAATCGCGAAAGCGTTAATTACCAACCTAAGTTGACAATACCGATAAGCCGACTTCAACTTGACGGCCTCTTCATCTCTGGAGGGGCTTACATTTACGACGATTAAATATGGTTCCAGTCATTAAACGGTTGGGAATTTCTAGCGAGCTCCAATTTGAACCACCTCTGTCCTGTAAATAATTGCTGAAATTTTCAAGTGATGAAAATTCCGGTCGTTAAAATGAATCGTATAAATTAGGGAGGGGGTTCTTATTAACTTAGTAGGACGAGAAAAAGACGAAATTTTAATATTA
>JACDQD010000003.1:358312-552938 GCA_019843655.1 Lethocerus indicus
GTTCCGGCTGGAGGCGAGAATTAAATGGCAAAATCTCGGTACTACTTGGGGGTCCAGGAACGGATGACTCTCTCCGTTATTAATGATATCGAGACTTGTTTCTAAATGCATTGTTTGCTTTATTCTACAGGTCTATTCACACAGTTCGGGCTGGAGGCGATAGAATTAAAATGGCAAAATTGGGTACCACTTGGGGGTCCAGGAACGGATGACTCTCCGTTAATATTAATGATATCGGGACGAGACTTGTTTCTAAATGCATTGTTTGCTTTATTCTACAGGTCTATCTACACAGTTCCGGGCTGAGGCGATAGAATTAAATGGCAAATTCGGGTACCACTTGGGGTCCAGGAACGGATGACTCTCTCCGTTAATATTAATGATATCGGGACGAGACTTGTTTCTAAATGCATTGTTTGCTTTATTCTACAGGTCTATTCACACAGTTCCGGGCTGGAGGCGATAATTAAAATGGCAAAATTCGGGTACCACTTGGGGTCCAGGAACGGATGACTTCCGTTAATATTAATGATATCGGGACGAGACTTGTTTCTAAATGCATTGTTTGCTTTATTCTACAGGTCTATTCACACAGTTCCGGGCTGAGGCGATAGAATTAAAATGGCAAAATTCGGGTACCACTTGGGGGTCCAGGAACGGATGACTCTCTCCGTTAATATTAATGATATCGGACGAGACTTGTTTCTAAATGCATTGTTTGCTTTATTCTACAGGTCTATTCACAGTTCCGGGCTGAGGCGATAGAATTAAAATGGCAAAATTAAAAATTTGGGGGTCCAGGAACGGATGACTCTCTCCGTTAATATTAATGATATCGGGACGAGACTTGTTTCTAAATGCATTGTTTGCTTTATTCTACAGGTCTATCTACACAGTTCCGGGCTGAGGCGATAGAATTAAATGGCAAAATTGGGTACCACTTGGGGTCCAGGAACGGATGACTCTCTCCGTTAATATTAATGATATCGGGACGAGACTTGTTTCAAATGCATTGTTTGCTTTATTCTACAGGTCTATTCACACAGTTCCGGGCTGAGGCGATAATTAAATGGCAAAATTCGGGTACCACTTGGGGGTCCAGGAACGGATGACTCTCTCCGTTAATATTAATGATATCGGACGAGACTTGTTTCTAAATGCATTGTTTGCTTTATTCTACAGGTCTATTCACACAGTTCCGGGCTGAGGCGATAGAATTAAAATGGCAAAATTCAACCACTTGGGGGTCCAGGAACGGATGACTCTCCGTTAATATTAATGATATCAACGAGACTTGTTTCTAAATGCATTGTTTGCTTTATTCTACAGGTCTATTCACAGTTCCGGGCTGAGGCGATAGAATTAAAATGGCAAAATTGGGTACCACTTGGGGTCCAGGAACGGATGACTCTCCGTTAATATTAATGATATCGGGACGAGACTTGTTTCTAAATGCATTGTTTGCTTTATTCTACAGGTCTATTCACACAGTTCCGCTGGAGGCGAATTAAAATGGCAAAATTGGTACCACTTGGGGTCCAGGAACGGATGACTCTCCGTTAATATTAATGATATCGGGACGAGACTTGTTTCTAAATGCATTGTTTGCTTTATTCTACAGGTCTATTCACACAGTTCCGGGGCCGATAGAATTAAAATGGCAAAATTGGTACCACTTGGGGTCCAGGAACGGATGACTCTCCGTTAATATTAATGATATCGGGACGAGACTTGTTTCTAAATGCATTGTTTGCTTTATTCTACAGGTCTATTCACACAGTTCCGGGCTGGAGGCGATAGAATTAAATGGCAAAATTCGGGTACCACTTGGGGGTCCAGGAACGGATGACTCTCCGTTAATATTAATGATATCGGACGACGTTTCTAAATGCATTGTTTGCTTTATTCTACAGGTCTATTCACAGTTCCGGGCTGGAGGCGATAGAATTAAAATGGCAAAATTCGGGTACCACTTGGGGGTCCAGGAACGGATGACTCTCTCCGTTAATATTAATGATATCGGGACGAGACTTGTTTCTAAATGGTTTGCTTTATTCTACAGGTCTATTCACACAGTTCCGGGCTGGAGGCGATAGAATTAAATGGCAAAATTCGGGTACCACTTGGGGGTCCAGGAACGGATGACTCTCTCCGTTAATATTAATGATATCGGGACGAGACTTGTTTCTAAATGCATTGTTTGCTTTATTCTACAGGTCTATTCACACAGTTCCGGGCTGGAGGCGATAGAATTAAAATGGCAAAATTCGGGTACCACTTGGGGGGTCCAGGAACGGATGACTCTCTCCGTTAATATTAATGATATCGGGACGAGACTTGTTTCTAAATGCATTGTTTGCTTTACTCTACAGGTCTATTCACACAGTTCCGGGCTGGAGGCGATAGATTTAAAATGGCAAAATTCGGGTACCACTTGGGGGGGTCCAGGAACGGATGACTCTCCGTTAATATTAATGATATCGGGACGAGACTTGTTTCTAAATGCATTGTTTGCTTTACTCTACAGGTCTATTCACACAGTTCCGGGCTGGAGGCGATAGATTTAAAATGGCAAAATTCGGGTACCACTTGGGGGGTCCAGGAACGGATGACTCTCTCTCCGTTAATATTAATGATATCGGGACGAGACTTGTTTCTAAATGCATTGTTTGCTTTACTCTACAGGTCTATTCACACAGTTCCGGGCTGGAGGCGATAGAATTAAAGTGGCAAAGTTCGACACCACTTGGGGGGTCCAGGAACGGATGACTCTCTCTCCGTTAATATTAATGATATCGGGACGAGACTTGTTTCTAAATGCATTGTTTGCTTTATTCTACAGGTCTATTCACACAGTTCCGGGCTGGAGGCGATAGATTTAAAATGGCAAAATTCGGGTACCACTTGGGGGGTCCAGGAACGGATGACTCTCTCTCCGTTAATATTAATGATATCGGGACGAGACTTGTTTCTAAATGCATTGTTTGCTTTATTCTACAGGTCTATTCACACGCAGTTCCGGCTGGAGGCGATAGAATTAAAATGGCAAAATTCTTGTCGGGGTCCAGGAACGGATGACTCTCTCTCCGTTAATATTAATGATATCGGGACGAGACTTGTTTCTAAATGCATTGTTTGCTTTATTCTACAGGTCTATTCACACAGTTCCGGGCTGGAGGCGATAGAATTAAAATGGCAAAATTCGGGTACCACTTGGGGGGTCCAGGAACGGATGACTCTCTCTCCGTTAATATTAATGATATCGGGACGAGACTTGTTTCTAAATGCATTGTTTGCTTTATTCTACAGGTCTATTCACACAGTTCCGGGCTGGAGGCGATAGATTTAAAATGGCAAAATTCGGGTACCACTTGGGGGGTCCAGGAACGGATGACTTGATGCTAAATGCATTGTTTGCTTTATTCTACAGGTCTATTCACGCAGTTCCGGGCTGGAGGCGATAGAATTAAAATGGCAAAATTCGGGTACCACTTGGGGGGTCCAGGAACGGATGACTCTCTCTCCGTTAATATTAATGATATCTATATATATTTTAGGCCCAATAATGAGATATTTAGACGCAAAAATGGCCCAAAAATCCGGTTTTTAGGCCAACAAATGGGGTTTTTAGGCCCAGAAATGGTGTTTTCGACACAACAATGGCCCAAACATGCGGATTTTAGTCCCAAAAATGGGGTTTTTAGATGCAAAAGTGTGGTTTTTAGGCCAAAAAATACGGATTTTACGCCAAAAAATAGCCCAAGAATGCGGTTTTTCTGCCCAAAAATGGGATTTTTAGACCCAAAAATGGCCAGAAGATGCGGTTTTTTGGACCAAAAATGCGGTTTTTAGGCCCACAAATTGGGGTTTTTTGGTCCAGAAATGGGGTATTTAGACGCAAAAATGGCCCAAAAATACGGTTCTTAATCGCAAAATTAGCCTTAAAAATGCTGTTTTTTGGCCCAAAATGCTGTTTTTTGGCCCAAAAATGCGGTTTATAAGACCAAAATGGCCAAATAAGAGGTGTTAGGCCCAAACTGGGCTTTTAGTCTTTAAATGCTCCAAAATGCGGATTTTAGGCCCAAAAATACGAATTTAGGCCCAAAAATGGGATTTTGGCGACGCAAAATGGCCAAAAAGGGTTTTAGGCCCAAACTGGACTTTTCAGTCCTTAAATGCCCTAAAAATGCGGGATTTTATTCCAAATATGGATTTAAGACGCAAAATTGCACAAAATGGCGGATTTTAGGCCAAAAATACGGATTTGGACCAAAAAATGGGGTTTTACACGAAAAATGACCAGAAGATGCGTTTTTAAACCCAAAACTGGGTTTTAGACGAAATAAATTAAAATGCAGATTTTAGGCCCAAAATGGAGTTTCAGACGCAAAATTGGTTGAGGTGGTTTAATCAAAATTATCAGCAAAATTTTCGAAAACCTAAATTTTGATTTCTCGACCCGCCGTTTCAGGGGCAAGTGTAACTTAGGGGCTGATCTGAGAAAATTTTTCGAAAAACCTAAATTTTCGATTTCTCAGGCCGTCCTTTAGGGGCAAGTGTAGCTCACATTAATACACTTGTGGGTGCAATATGGGGCCGATATCTGAGAAAATTTTCGAAAACCTAAATTTTCGATTTCCACCCTCCTTTAGGGCCTTTTAGGGGCAAGTGTAGCTCACATTAATACACTTGTGGTGTAATATGGGCTGATATCTGAAAATTCGAAAACCTAAATTTTCGATTTCCGACCTCTCCTTTAGGGCAAGTGTAGCTCACATTAATACACTTGTGGGTGCAATATGGGCCGATATTCGAAAATTCTTCGAAAACCTAAATTTTCGATTTCCGGGCCGTCCTTTAGGCAAGTAGCTCACATTAATACACTTGTGGGTAATATGGGGCCGATATCTGAAAATTTTCGAAAACCTAAATTTTCGATTTCGGGACCGGACCTCCTTCTTAGGGGCAAGTGTCTACATTAATACACTTGTGGGTGCAATATGGGGCCGATATCTGAAAATTTTCGGAAAACCTAAATTTTCGATTTCCCGTCCTTTCTGAGAAGTATCTGAAAATTTTCGAAAACCTTTTCGAACCACTTTTATTATTTCACTTGTGGGTGCAATATGGACCCCAAGAAATTTTCGAATTTCCGGGCCCGCCTTTAGGGGCGTGCTTCCATTAATACCTACGGGGCAAGTGTAGCTCACATTAATACACTGGTGCAATATGGGGCCGATCTTAGATTTCGGCCGTCCTTTTAGGGGCAAGTGTAGCTCACATTAATACACTTGTTGGTGCAATATGGGGCCGATATCTGAAAATTTTCGAAAAACCTAAATTTTCGATTTCCGGGCCGTCCTTTTAGGGGCAAGTGTAGCTCACATTAATACACTTGTGGGTGCAATATGGGGCCGATATTGAAAATTTTCGAAAACCTAAATTTTCGATTTCCGGGGGCAAGTGTAGCTCACATTAATACACTTGTGGGTGCAATATGGGGCCGATATCTGAAAATTTTCGAAAAACCTAAATTTTCGATTTCCGGGCCGTCCTTTTAGGGGCAAGTGTAGCTCACATTAATACACTTGTGGGTGCAATATGGGGCCGATATCTGAAAATTTTCGAAAAACCTAAATTTTCGATTTCCGGGCCGTCCTTTTAGGGGTAAGTGTAGCTCACATTAATACACTTGTGGGTGCAATATGGGGCCGATATCTGAAAATTTTCGAAAAACCTAAATTTTCGATTTCCGGGCCGTCCTTTTAGGGGCAAGTGTAGCTCACATTAATACACTTGTGGGTGCAATATGGGGCCGATATCTGAAAATTTTCGAAAAACCTAAATTTTCGATTTCCGGGCCGTCCTTTTAGGGGCAAGTGTAGCTCACATTAATACACTTGTGGGTGCAATATGGGGCCGATCTGAGAAAATTTTCGAAAAACCTAAATTTTCGATTTCCGACCCCTCCTTTTAGGGGCAAGTGTAGCTCACATTAATACACTTGTGGGTGCAATATGGGGCCGATATCTGAAAATTTTCGAAAAACCTAAATTTTCGATTTCCGGGCCGTCCTTTTAGGGGCAAGTGTAGCTCACATTAATACACTTGTGGGTGCAATATGGGGCAAATCTGAGAAAATTTTCGAAAAACCTAAATTTTCGATTTCCGGGCCGTCCTTTTAGGGGCAAGTGTAGCTCACATTAATACACTTGTGGGTGCAATATGGGGCCGATATCTGAGAAAATTTTCGAAAAACCTAAATTTTCGATTTCCGGGCCGTCCTTTTAGGGGCAAGTGTAGCTCACATTAATACACTTGTGGGTGCAATATGGGGCCGATATCTGAAAATTTTCGAAAAACCTAAATTTTCGATTTCCGGGCCGTCCTTTTAGGGGCAAGTGTAGCTCACATTAATACACTTGTGGGTGCAATATGGGGCTGATCTGAGAAAATTTTCGAAAAACCTAAATTTTCGATTTCCGGGCCGTCCTTTTAGGGGCAAGTGTAGCTCACATTAATACACTTGTGGGTGCAATATGGGGCCGATATCTGAAAATTTTCGAAAAACCTAAATTTTCGATTTCCGGCCGTCCTTTTAGGGGCAAGTGTAGCTCACATTAATACACTTGTGGGTGCAATATGGGGCCGATATCTGAAAATTTTCGAAAAACCTAAATTTTCGATTTCCGGCCGGGTCCTTTTTAGGGGCAAGTGTAGCTCACATTAATACACTTGTGGGTGCAATATGGGGCCGATATCTGAAAATTTTCGAAAAACCTAAATTTTCGATTTCCGGGCCGTCCTTTTAGGGGCAAGTGTAGCTCACATTAATACACTTGTGGGTGCAATATGGGGCCGATATCTGAAAATTTTCGAAAAACCTAAATTTTCGATTTCCGGGCCGTCCTTTTAGGGGCAAGTGTAGCTCACATTAATACACTTGTGGGTGCAATATGGGGCCGATATCTGAAAATTTTCGAAAAACCTAAATTTTCGATTTCCGGGCCGTCCTTTAGGGGCAAGTGTAGCTCACATTAATACACTTGTGGGTGCAATATGGGGCCGATATCTGAAAATTTTCGAAAAACCTAAATTTTCGATTTCCGGGACCGTCCTTTTAGGGGCAAGTGTAGCTCACATTAATACACTTGTGGGTGCAATATGGGGCCGATATCTGAAAATTTTCGAAAAACCTAAATTTTCGATTTCCGGGCCGTCCTTTTAGGGGCAAGTGTAGCTCACATTAATACACTTGTGGGTGCAATATGGGGCCGATATCTGAAAATTTTCGAAAAACCTAAATTTTCGATTTCCGGGCCGTCCTTTTAGGGGCAAGTGTAGCTCACATTAATACACTTGTGGGTGCAATATGGGGCCGATATCTGAAAATTTTCGAAAAACCTAAATTTTCGATTTCCGACCCCTCCTTTTAGGGGCAAGTGTAGCTCACATTAATACACTTGTGGGTGCAATATGGGGCCGATATCTGAAAATTTTCGAAAAACCTAAATTTTCGATTTCCGGGCCGTCCTTTTAGGGGCAAGTGTAGCTCACATTAATACACTTGTGGGTGCAATATGGGGCCGATATCTGAAAATTTTCGAAAAACCTAAATTTTCGATTTCCGACCCGTCCTTTTAGGGGCAAGTGTAGCTCACATTAATACACTTGTGGGTGCAATATGGGGCCGATATCTGAAAATTTTCGAAAAACCTAAATTTTCAATTTCCGGGCCATCCTTTTAGGGGCAAGTGTAGCTCACATTAATACACTTGTGGGTGCAATATGGGGCCGATATCTGAAAATTTTCGAAAAACCTAAATTTTCGATTTCCGGGCCGTCCTTTTAGGGGCAAGTGTAGCTCACATTAATACACTTGTGGGTGCAATATGGGGCCGATATCTGAAAATTTTCGAAAAACCTAAATTTTCGATTTCCGGGCCGTCCTTTTAGGGGCAAGTGTAGCTCACATTAATACACTTGTGGGTGCAATATGGGGCCGATCTGAGAAAATTTTCGAAAAACCTAAATTTTCGATTTCCGGGCCGTCCTTTTAGGGGCAAGTGTAGCTCACATTAATACACTTGTGGGTGCAATATGGGGCCGATATCTGAGAAAATTTTCGAAAAACCTAAATTTTCGATTTCCGGGCCGTCCTTTTAGGGGCAAGTGTAGCTCACATTAATACACTTGTGGGTGCAATATGGGGCCGATCTGAGAAAATTTTCGAAAAACCTAAATTTTCGATTTCCGGGCCGTCCTTTTAGGGGCAAGTGTAGCTCACATTAATACACTTGTGGGTGCAATATGGGGCCGATATCTGAAAATTTTCGAAAAACCTAAATTTTCGATTTCCGGGCCGTCCTTTTAGGGGCAAGTGTAGCTCACATTAATACACTTGTGGGTGCAATATGGGGCCGATCTGAGAAAATTTTCGAAAAACCTAAATTTTCGATTTCCGACCGATCAATTTTGGCGTTTTGGTGTCTAAAAACCACATTTTCGGGCCTATAAAGCTCATTTTGGGCCTAAAAACTGCATTTTTGGGCTTACTTTGCCCCTAAAAAGGTCATTTTTGGGCCTAAAAATCTCATTTTTTAGCTAATTTTGCGGCTATAAAGCTCATTTATGGGCCTAAAAACCGCATTTTCGTGCTTCTTTGCGCCTATAAAGCGCATTTTTGGGTCATTTTTGCGTCTAAAAACCCCATATTTGGGCTTAAAATCCGTATTTTTGGGCCTAAAAACCGCATTTTTGCATCTAAAAACCCCATTTTTGGGCCTAAAATCCGCATGTTTGGGCCATTTTTCTGTCTAAAAACCACCATTTTGGGATTAAAAACCCCATTTGTTGGCCTAAAAACCGCATTTTTGGACCCAAAAACCGCATCTTTGGGCTTATTTTGCGCCTAAAATGGTCATTTTTGGGCCTAAAAATCTCATTTTTGGGCCTAAAATCGCCTGTTTGGGCCTAAAAATCGCCTGTTTGGGCTTAAAATCGTTTATTTTTGGAAAAAGTCGGGCTTAAAAACCCCATTTTTGTGCATAAAAATTGTTGGTCTAATTTGGCCCCAGTTGTGTAGCATTAACAAGCCAGGTAACAGTACACTATGGTTATGCAACTGTTCTGTTACCATTTATTTAACAACACCACAACCTACAAACAATCCTATAGTTACAAACTATAAAAGGATTGTATAAAGAATTTTTCTTTGCAATTGAGAAATAGTAAGGAGAATCATCTAATATTTTATTTGTCTTTTCAATAACCACTGATTACTAACGCTAAAGAAGTATTATTGTTTATTTCATATTATAAAGGAAGTTGAAAGATAGTCTTTATATAATTCTGTATCATTATGAAATATAACCAACTGTCTTACTAAATATTTATCTTTTTTCAATTCTATGTGAAATACAAACCTTTAAAAATAATACCTTTTCAAATTATTCCACAGTACACTACAGGTCGGGAATATAAAAAGAAAATTCAATTATTAAAATAAGTACTTCTTTTTCTGTACATTATAATCCTCTAGGTATAAATAAAAACAATATTGTTTTGAATAATTACAGACATAAAAAAAATGATTATTACAATAGTGATTATAGTAATAAAATGCATTTTTAAGCCCAGGAACTGCAGGAAGCCACCGAGATGAGGAAAGGGCTCAGAATATATATATATATATATATATATATATATATATATATATATATATATATATATATATATATATATATATATATATATATATATATATAGAATTTCTACCGACAATGGCTCCAGTCTCAATAATGTTTTTAATGAAAATACATTTTTAAATTGAAAAGAATCGAAAACACTCTAAAAATATTTCCCATTGTGGTACCATTATATATATGTATATATGATTATATAAATGTATACATATAGAATATATATATATATATATATATATATATATATATATATATATTCTATATATATTTCAACAGATCTGTTGAAACTACACTAGCAAAATGGAGCAATTACTATGTCATCTATTCGTCGCCATTATTATTATTATTGGTAAAAGTTATGAAACAAATTTATGGCGCGTTATAGCATAATGTGTGTTAATTAAAAATTAATTACACCGGTTATATTACGGAATATCTTGATATTAATTTCAGCAGTTGGTAGTATTTCACAGTCAGCCTGAAATTATCGTTTGTTCGCTAAATATAGAAGAACCGATAGATTTTTCACAAATTATTTTTCACCGAGGAATTAGTTATCGAGATAGTGAAGGGAAACTGAGAATAATGCCGCTACGGGAAAGTAGAAGGGAAGACGTTATCATCCCGTTCTATATACGGCGATTGCGGTACCCGAATATAGATTCTATACAATGGGAGATATAGTTCCAGCTGTCTTCCATCAAGATTTGCGTCCACGATTATATTAATAAAGTCGGTCGAGTATTTAGATATATTTAGCGAACAAACGATAATTTCAGGCTGACTGTGAAATACTACCAACTGCTGAAATTAATATCAAGATATTCCGTAATATAACCGGTGTAATTAATTTTTAATTAACACACATTATGCTATAATGCGCCATAAATTTGTTTCATAACTTTTACCAATAATAATAATAATGGCGACGAATAGATGACATAGTAATTGCTCCATTTTGCTAGTGTAGTTTCAACAGATCTGTTGAAATATATATAGAATATATATATATATATATATATATATATATATATATATATATATATATATATATATTCTATATGTATACATTAATATAATCATATATATAATGGTACCACAATGGGAAATATTTTTAGAGTGTTTTCGATTCTTTTCAATTTAAAAAAATGTATTTTCATTAAAAACATTATTGAGACTGGAGCCATTGTCGGTAGAAATTCTCCCCGTACTTTATATATATATAAAATAATATTTAATTATATATATATATATATATATATATATATATATATATATATATTCTGAGCCCTTTCCCTCATCTCGCCGGTGGCTTCCTGCAGTTCCTGGGCTTAAAAAATGCATTTTATTACTATAATCACTATTGTAATAATCATTTTTTTTATGTCTGTAATTATTCAAAACAATATTGTTTTTATTTATACCTAGAGGATTATAATGTACAGAAAAAAGAAGTACTTATTTTAATAATTGAATTTTCTTCTTTTTATATTCCCCGACCTGTAGTGTACTGTGGAATAATTTGAAAAGGTATTATTTTTAAAGGTTTGTATTTCACATAGAATTGAAAAAAGATAAATATTTAGTAAGACAGTTGGTTATATTTCATAATGATACAGAATTATATAAAGACTATCTTTCAACTTCCTTTATAATATGAAATAAACAATAATACTTCTTTAGCGTTAGTAATCAGTGGTTATTGAAAAGACAAATAAAATATTAGATGATTCTCCTTACTATTTCTCAATTGCAAAGAAAAATTCTTTATACAATCCTTTTATAGTTTGTAACTATAGGATTGTTTGTAGGTTGTGGTGTTGTTAAATAAATGGTAACAGAACAGTTGCATAACCATAGTGTACTGTTACCTGTGGCCAAATTAGATTTTTATGCACAAAAATGGGGTTTTAAGCCTGACTTTTCCAAAAATAAACGATTTTAAGCCCAAACAGGCGATTTTAGGCCCAAACGCAAAGGATTTTAGGCCCAAAATGACATTTTAGACGCAAAATAAAAAGATGCGGTTTTTGGTCCAAAATGCGGTTTTAGGCCAACAAATGGGTTTTAAGCCCAAAATGGTGGTTTTAGACAGAAAATGGCCCAAACATGCGGATTTTAGGCCCAAAAATGGGGTTTTAGATGCAAAATGCGGTTTTAGGCCCAAAATACGGATTTTAAGCCCAAATATGGTTTATATATATATATATATATATATATATATATATATATACACACAGGAAACCTATTATTTTACTGCGCTTAAGAATAATTATTGTCATTTTCCTACTTTGCAATTTGTTTTTAACCGAGAAAACGACACAGTGTCCTTCGAATATTTTTATCGAGTCACTAACTAAAAGTACCGGATAAAAAATTTTCATCGTCAGTTTTTCAAGAATTTTACGCAGAAGAAACGGACTTATTAATATTTGAAAATCCTTTACAATTCGATATTGTAAAAGCGCCGGACAATTTACAACTAGAGTTAATTGATTCGCAATTTAACAAAGTATATAAAAATAATTTAATCGCATTTTATTCCAATCTACCGGAAAACAAATTTCCCAATTTAAGAAATTTTGCAAAATCAATGATTTGTATTTTTTAACGAGCACCCATTTATGAGAACAAACATTTTCGAGAATGAATTTCGTAAAATCAAAATATTGAACGAGGTTGACGGATGAAAATTCCAAACACAACTTAAACGAATGATCAAAAAATATTCGATAATAAAAAGTGCGTTGAATTTTAATGAATGAATAATATTTTCCTTATACATTTGTAATTGGAATTGTATTTTCTTTTTTGTTTCCCCTTTTTAAGAATTGTAAAATTTTTGTTCTCCGACATTATTGTTGTTATGGCACGTCGATAAAAAATACATTTTTTCTATATTTATTTTTAATAATATTTATACTCGTATACGTGATATAAAAGCGCTATTTAAGTTAGATTCGAAATTTTATTTCGAAAATGGCCCGCCGTCCGAAAAAACTATTAGAATATTAGTATCACGGAAAGTAAATAAACTTTTTCCAAAAACCTTGTGCCACGTTGTGCTCCATTCTCTGAATTTATTCGAAACGAAGCGCGTTTTATTTTTTTTTTATTTTTGCTTCATTCTCAATTTCACGAACCTTTATTTAATCCCTTTGAAATTTTTCAAAAAGGGAACAGAATATAACGGTCGAAACAAATAGTTGGATATTTAACGACGATTCAAATGACAGAAAAAAAAGTAATAGATTTTTATCGGACGAACTAAACTCAAACTGTAAAAACGGCCCTCGAGGACACAAATGCACAATTGCGCTTTTAAAATAAGGAAAACAAAAACTTACGCCGATCGAAAGTTCATTGTATTTGCTGCGTTCGATGACGGTGAGAATGGCCCTGCGACCCGATTGTAAAGCTTTCATGAATTCGCCGAAATCGGGGAATGAAAAGACTCTTTTCATCGTTTATTACCGGCAGGCCGCTCCGTATAAATTCCCTGGAAAGAGAAGAAAATTTAAAATGTTTTATACGACGATAAATTATACAATTAAATAAAGTATAAATAAACTATTAATCCCGTTTTTCTCCGCTTAATTTAGGCTCAATTAATTACACCTCGCCGTTATGCGCTCCTCGCACATTTTGTACACACTGTCAATAATATTAGGAGCGTAAAGTTAAAAAAGAGGTGAGAAAGATTTCTAAACCAGGTTTAAACGATAAATAATTACTTTACGACAGTGTACTTGGTAACAAAATTCAAACAGTAGTCGAAAATATTCGGGGGAAATAAACGATCCGTGTTCACTATCCTGTGTTTCCTTTTGGTCGGTAGTGATTACGCTTTCAAATTAAATTCTACGAAATACAAACTTTACAGTCGAAAATATTATAGGAAAATGACAGCAGCCGGCGCTATGTCTCCGACCGAATGTGCAATATATAACTGCAATAAATCGGTAAGAATTAAACATATATTATAAACAGATTGTAAACAATATAAAATGAAGAAAGGAAACGTCAGAATGAAACAGAAATAGAAAAAAACTACATATCGGCAAAAGGAAAACTGTACGATCAATACACAACGATTAATAATACCGAGCGCGGTATGAAATTATTTTTAACAACCTATAATTATACGTAGCTGACAATTTTAAAAAAGGCTAGTTTTTTAAAATATATCCGACTGTAAGTCGGTTGTAATAACATCTAAAGTAGGTGATCAGTGGAGTATGGCCAAAAAAACACAGTCGGACAGCTAGTTTTCCTCAGCTCTTTCGAAATACTTATAAATATGGAAATTTAAGAGAATCGTCCCGACAGTTTAAAGTAAATTATTTTGTACACAACAATCGAAGGGGTGAAGAAGGATTCTTGTGAAAAAATATGAAAATTAAAGCTTCGGTAAGCCCCAAACCTGCCCACATGTTTATAACCTACCTTTGACGTCTCTTTTAGGCTGGGTTCGTACGATTTTTCTCAAAATATATTCTCAGAATTAAATTTTTGACCGCCTAACAAAAAATACCAAACCTTGTGAGAGGAGACGGAAACACACGAAATCTACGGTATCGGATCGTATTTTTTCCCGGAATTTATATTTTTTTCGACGCCCAACTATATACGAAAATGAATAAACGGTAATGATAATATAAACGAACGATACGAATGTGAAATTTTATGATCGGCGGAATCGGATTTTTCTTCTTCTTCGCCCGTCCGTACGCGTATTCAAAATGTTTTCCATTTCTCGGCTCTTTCGGGTGGGAACTAGCCCGAAAATTATTGTCGAACAAATCGTTTAATACCACTTATATTGTGTATAAAAGTTATATGCATTTTCGGTAGAAATTATTCAAATTTAAATTCGAAGTGTATAAACCGCCTGTAGGTGGAGTGGTTGTCGGCCCTGCCGCTCTGGGCGCTGCTGTCCGCGTCCGAAACGGCCGACTAAACGAAACTTATTTATTGGACGCATATTTAAAATAACTCTAAAATAATTTCAAATTAATAAAACCGCTAAAATCGCCCCGAAAATTCGTTTTATTTTTTTTCATTTTTTTCTTTTTTTAATTTTTTTAATTTTTTTTCCTTTTTATCGTATTTTTCAATTTTTTCCTTTTCTACGGTTTCATCACTGTCTTTTGTTCTTTTTTTCTTTCCTTTCTTTTTTCTCATTTTTCTCTTTTTTTTCTTTTTTTTCTTTTTTTCCCTTTTTTTCCCTAAATTTTACACAAAAAATCGACTTCTCAGCAATCGGAGTAGATCGTATTTGTCGAAATTACTCTTTCAGTTTTACTTTTTGGCGATTGTGACAATATACAATAATAATTCGTTTGATACCGATCGTTCGAATGTATCGAGGTTAAGGGTTTTACAATTTTTCGGTTCGGGGGCCGCGGTTTTTTAAATTCCTAATTTCCGGTCGAGTGAAATCTACGAGAGGTGAATATATTGGCCGGAGATAACTTTTTTTCTAGTTTTACTCTGCCGCCGATCGCGACAACATACGACGGATTGGAAAGCGTCCAAGTTAAGGAATGTACGGTCAGAATGTACAGTTCTGACTTTCTTTTCCTCTCCTCTGAAATTTTTTTATTGGTATAAAACCTGTTTTGTTAGAGATTTTGTGTTTTTGCCGATAATGGCTAATGCTTTTTTTTCGACGAAATTTACCCGGCTCTTGTTGAGGGGCCGGCGCAGAGAAGGCCCAACCGCGGTTTCCGACTTGAAAGGTTATTTTAACATTTAAAATTACCGCACGATAGGACGGAATTAAAAATAAAACGGCCTGTAGTTGAGTTTTGAATTTCTAGCAGTTATAATATATATTTCAGTTATAATATATATATATATAATATATATTTCAGTTTGTTTGCTCGCTATGATACTCATGCCAATATTTCTATTGAGTTCAATGAGAGATTTGATACTCCATTTGATATTATTTACTACTGATACTGTATTTTTTGTAAACCATTTACAGAAAACCGATTCAATAATCTACATACATATTTGATTTTTAATCGGTTATACCGACAATGTTCTACTTTCGAACATCAATATATATTATATTACTAATATAGATTGAAAAAAAGGTTTCGATTGTAAATGAGGTGGAGACATTTTGTAGTTATAAATTTTAACATTTTATATATTTCTCCACGATAGGAAAAATACAATACCTCGGACAAAATTAAAAATAAAAGGAGCGTTAGTTGTGTTTGAAATTTGGAGAGTTTAGCATTTATTTTAATGTCCGAAGAATCATTTCACATTTAATACCTAGTTCAATCGGTTAACTGATAATGTTTCAATTTTTTTCTGAATCATTTATAATATTATCGCGAATAATATTATGAGACTAAGAGATAAAGAAAGTGTTGTTAAGGGGCAAACATTAGAAATAAAGTTTATATTGTTTAAATTTCGATTATCTGTAAATATCCGCATTAATATTCGACGAGTAATAGCTGTTTGGTGATTATTTATCATTTGAGAGTGCATCGGTTTGAAAATGGATTTAAAAATAGTTTCGATCACTTTTTACAGACCACTAAATACCGGACATTACCGATATATTTTTTGTATAATAACCAAAAAAAAATCAAATACCTACAATAATACAACTGATTGTATCGCTTGTAAAACAGTTACGGAAAACCGATTTAATTATGTGTGCAATGTGCATACAGATTTGGTTCTCCCATTTTCTATATTTATTCCAGTTCGGAAATAAATAATAATTGCCATTAATACTCGTTAAAATGATGTCAAAGCCCTTAGTTTTTTCCATCTTATTTATTGTACAATCGACCTTTATTATAGTCTTTATTATAGTCAAGTGAAGAGAGTGATTTTGTGTAAGAATGAAGAAGAATGAGTGTGAATTTCTTTCAATTCTTTGGACAAATAAAATAAAATATAAACTAGTACTTAGAGATTCATTGCTCTATACAGGGGGTATATAAATCGATAGACAATTTTAAACATATTTCTATTTCAAAAACCTTTAGATAGATATATTTTTTGGATAAACATTTTCTTAATTAATGTATACAATTTTGTTCTCAAATGTTTTATACGAATCCCAGTTTAGAAATAAAAGCAATTGTCATTAATATTTAGAAAATGTGAAAGGTAAAATATAACCTGGTTCGTGTGTGAAATATTTGTAAAATTGATTCGAAAGTAGTTCCAAATAAATTTTTATACCACAAAATACTAGACATTGATGACATATTTTTTTAGATAATTATTTCTGTTAATTATTTACGAGGAAAAATATTTAAAAGCGATTTCAATCAGTTCGGATAATCTATAACGTCTGGTTATTTTTATAAATGGACAATAAATTTGTTAAATATTTCAATTTATAAAACACTTAAATTTCTTGTAACCGCCACTGAATCATTTTCTCCCAACGACATAAGTTTTTATCTCATAAATTAAATCCCGACTAGTTGTATTAATGCTATATACTATACTAATTTATAATCAAGTATATTTTATACTACTTAGTGAAAAAACTGATCTGTTAGTAATAGGTAAATGTGATCCGTTAATAATTTTATTAATCTGGATCCGAATGACTAACAAGATCACTTATAAGGTGGGGCTTATAAATATACAATAAATGTTAAAAATATTTCAATTTAAAATACTTTGGAGCTCTGCTAATTGAATTTTAACCCATTCCAATTTTTTCCCTAAGACAGATTTTTTTTTTCTCCTGTTAATTAAAACCCAGTAATTAGTTATAATAAATTAATACTGTATATAGGATACTAATTAATAATCACCCATATTTTATGTTACTGTCAGCCAATGTCTATGTTGTGGCCAATCATAAATCCTTTTTTTCTATAATCCGGCTTATTCAGCCAGAATTTATTGTGCTTACACTAAATATACAGTTAGGGTGAAATAAATTTTTTTTTTTAAACTATCCCTTAAAGGGTGGCAATAAACTGTGACAATTGTGAAAGCAAACTTCCACCCAGTTTCTCGAGCAAATACAAATACATATTCTTTATTTTCAATGAATACATTTAGTACATCTTAAACACAATCACAAATGTCAATCTTTACACACATTCAGGCCCAAGGTCCTTACTGCATTTATGTACATAATTAATATTAATGAAATGTTTATATATATATATATATATATATATATATATATATATATATATATATATATATATAGGGCCAACAAGGCATATGTACAGCCCTGCAGTTTATCTCAATGGAGTATTCTCATATATGTAATATCACATATGCCTTGTTGGGTTCGATATATGAAATTCTCCTGTAGGGATAATGTAGGGCAATCTCATTCCTCGGAATAAAACCGATCCACTAATTTGTCTAATTCAACCCTTTTTTGGTAGGGGATGAAGGAAGGTGAGATATTGTTCTCTCTCTCCCTCCCTCCCTCCCTCCCTCCTCCTCCCTCCCTCCCTCCCTCCCTCCTCCCTCCCTCCCTCCCTCCCTCCCTCCCTCCTCCCTCCCTCCCTCCTCCCTCCCTCCCTCCTCCTCCCTCCCTTCTAGAAATTCTAGAATTTCTACAGAAAATTGCTCCAGTCTGAACAATTTTCCGACGAAAACACGAAAGTGTGTCAGGATTTGCAAAAATACATAATATACGTCGTGTCACCGACATTTGTTGAGATACAAATCAGTTTCATTTCATGCCACACGAGGAATGTAAAATTTACCCGTCAATGTTTTGCGAAAATGTGAAAAATAGAAAGTGACGACAATTCACAATTCGGACTTGTCGATATAATTCCAGGTTTTTTTTGTCTTGTTAGAACTGATTAGAGAGAAAGTTTATACCCGAAGGTTGTGTCGTTTGCATTTCTTATAAATTTCCCCGCCCCCCCACCATTACCCTAGGGAGGGAGAAAAATGTCGTTTTGATAGGGGGGAATATAATAATATATCCGTAAAACCTGTATTCCGTATTTAACTATAATAGTTAACGGGTTTTTTAACTGTTTGTCATTTAACTAATAGTTGGGTTCGTCTGCTGCCGGTGAAAAATCCCATCGTCAATTTTTGTCTTCAGTAGCATTCTGTGGATAACAGCCAGTTTGTATACAGGCAAAATATCCCGTTGGCGCAGTTTTAGACTGCCCTCCGCGGACAGTAGGTAGAATTCTGTAAAAAAAAAATAGTCGGTTCCTCTATCGGTCGACCAATTACTGTCAGGTGTTATAGTTCCGAATAGTGTTTAAAAATTTGAATCGACAGTTTCGGCTTCCCGCCACCGTCAGTAGTCTCGCGTTTTTTTGTTGTTTTTTTTTAAGCGTTTCTGTTTCGTGTCCGCGACCGAGACAGTTTTCATATTACCGTAATAAAAGGTAATTTAGGGCTGTGGAAAGCCTCCCCACCACCACCACCACCACCACCACCACCACCACCACCACCGTCATCATCAGCACAATAGCCCGGAGCCAATATCCCGAAGTTAGGCCGTAACCTTCCCAATATCGCCATGTCAGGCCCGGGCCTAACGGTCATCTACTTCTTCCCTCTTCTTCTGCTGGCCGCCGCATCCTCCGGCCGGTCCGAAGTCGGCCCGAGATTGAACCGTGAGTCCCAAGCGTTGTCCTGTTGCCCATTGTCGACATAAGGATCCGAGATAAGGAAGACAACCCTTTATATATGTATATATATATATATATATATATATATATATATATATATATATATATATATATATATACAGTGGGTGATCGAAGACTATGTTCCAAGATTATGTTCGCTGACCGATCACCGATTTGATGGATGCCCAGCGACATCGGTCATTTTTTTTGTGTCCACCCTCCACTCTAGTTATAATCTCTCGGTCGGTTTTAACGGTGACCGCAGTTCGTTGACACTGCTCACATAATAATTGTCAGATTTTCAGGTTTTTTTTTGTGGTACTTGTCGATTAGTGTTCGGTGGCATTTGGCGAGAAACCGACGATGTTTCATCGCGCCAGTGAAAGATCAGACTGCCCCCGAGGATAGGATATTGCCCGGCAGTATAATTCTATCCGCTGTACATATAAAGGGTACACACATTTGAGACAATACTTTTGGATATTAGGGAGTTGCGGGTGGAGTTGTTCGAAAATAACAATAAATGTTTGTCCCCCGTAAACTGTGTTATTTGTCGACTATCCTGAAATATGTCATTAGGCCGGGGAGCGGGCCACGTTTATTCGATATATCGCGGTCAAACGGGAAGGTTACAGCGTCGGTAAACGGGTTACCCTCGGGAAGGGGGTCTAATTGACAGGTACCGTTTTTTTTTTTTTTATTTTATAAGGCGTTTAGAGAAGCGCATACGAAAATCATAAGGACAGAAACCAACTGCATATGGTCGTCGAGGACTGGTTTTGTCGGGTCCTCCGAGAGCCGAGAGGTTTTCGTTGGAATTAGTTTTTGTTCGTTATCGAACATTGAATATTGTTCGTTGTCCGAACTGTCCGTTAACCGATCACCCACTGTATATATATATATATATATTAGGTTGACAACTAAGTAAGTTGCAGAATTCACTAACAAGTGGCGTTGTACATATATGTACGTACGGCATTTCTGAAACTTCGGTATCAAAATTACATTGACCGGTCACACATTGTGTGTGTGTATTGGACGGAAACCGCCTACTGCTTATCAGTGCAAAGATGTCAACGTACTTAAAAATGTGTACAATGCAATTACTCGGTCGTCAATCCGATATTTAGTTTTCGACTTCTGAAATTTCTCACCAAGGGCGTTATCGGTCACAAGAGGTGACTTACTTGGATCGGATGAAATACACTGTGGTGGAACTATTCTGTGTAGTGGATACATTGAAATAATCTACCACGCTCTCCTTAGTATTCACTCGCCGAAAAATATAAGCCGCTGAAATACGTCATTACGAAATGCACACGGCGCATACCGTATCACGAGACTATACTAGAAGAGGAATATTATGAAATCCGGTTTTTCGTTCTGTTTCATTGTTGACAACGGTCTTGTCCAAACTTGTCAATGATAAGGGGAGCCCGTTTTAAATATTTAGTTCTGAATTCTTCCCCCGTATTTTCTCAACTTAAGCGTTCCGCTACAGATTGAATGTATTGCGAGAACAGCTATCGTCAGTGTGTATTTCCCCGATATGACATTCATGTCAATACACGTACTTATTTCATTGAATGAAAAATATATGTCAGAAGTTTGTTATCGTGAAATCCTGTTGTTTTACATCGGAAATTTGAAAATAATAGCCGACAGGCCCCGAGATGACATCATATTTAAAATATCACTGTCTCTCTAGATACCGGTTTCACTTTCTGACTACAGTCTTAACTAGTCTCGTTTTACAGTTTTTTAAATTGCGCGTTCTCGCGACGTCTACTGCATTTTAAGTACGGTCAATTGGGCTCTTAAAAAAATTGGGGCTACAAGAAATCGCGAGTTTATTAATGAAATATTATCTAATACTTAATACGATTTTAAATTCATTAATACAACGTAATGTATTCGTTGATATAAAACATTGTTTAAATCGTCATAAATGTATTGTCGGCTCAAAAGGACATTTCAAGAATGTGAAAATCAAATATAAACCTATTACATAGAAGTGGAAGTATCGCGATAAAGAGATATATATATTACAGATATTCAATTTGCGCGCAAATAACTATCGAATTGTTCAACATGTTCTGTTTCAGTGCTCGAATCGTTATTTCGGCGAATCAGGAATCCGGCCATCTACGACGGGCAGAACGCGAACACGTAAGCAACTTTTCCGAAAACCGAAATTATCTTACGGTTATAACGAAAAGTTCGTTCGTTTCCTCTCGATATAAATTGTTTTCCGCATCTTTCAGCGGCCTCTCGACCGACGACGCATGGCCGGGCCGATGGTTCCCCGAGAAAGTGACGCATAAGCCCAAATTGGTCAACAGCGAAATACAAATGTTGGGAATGGTCAATTCGGTTTGCGACGACGGAAAGGTTTTGTATCCTAATTTTTGCCTCTCGTCATTCGTAATCTATGCCGTAGAATATCCTGATTGCCAGTCCGAGCGCACAGGTTACGGTTTAAGTTAGGTAATATAACTGATATTACAGTTATTTTTTTATATATAAATATTCGAATTCCCACTCTTCGACTACTTTCCCACTTACCTGATTTTTGAAAGAAACACCGCTGTCTCCATTCCTGGAACAGACTTCATTTTCCACCGTTGTCGCTGTAATTTTTTTGTATTCTAAGAATATTTAGGAAAAATCCGATATAATTTGGGGAATTCGAATATGAATAAAAAATAAGAGTAATATCAGTTATATTACACATCGGCCCGAACTTATTGTTGACCAAGAATTGCGCTGTCGGGTTTTACAAACGCATAAACCATTTTTCCAGAAATTGCAGAAACATTAACAATTTTTTACAATCAAATATTGAAGAAAATGTCTGTCTGGGCACTGTTGAAAAAACATCGTTTACCTTGCAATGTCGACAGGAATATTGTTGTGTCCCCGTATTGTGTTTTTCACCAATTTCAACTTTTTTTTATACTTTCATATTATATTGAAAGTGGCGTTGTACATATTTTTAAGTACGTCAACATCTTTGCACGGATAAGATTCTCTGATAACGCTATTATTTGGTACTTTCTGAAATATTCGGTATCAAAATTACATCGACCAGTTGAATTGTGCATGTGTGTGTCTAAAAAGCTAAAACACTGTGAACCGAAGTGAGCATTTCCGTCACATTTCGCTTTTTTATTTTCGCAAAATCGTTAACGCCTCGCAGGCTCATAAAAAGTTGACGAAGCGTTAAAAGAACGGCAGTGTCGGTACTGCGGTTCGCGAAATTCCGGCTTATCTGTGCTCAAAGATGTTGACGTACTTAAAAAATATGTACAACGCCGCTTGTTGCGGTGAATTCCGCAATTACTCAGTTGTCGACCCAATATACGAAGCGCTAAATTAAACAAAGACATATAACGGATGGACTATAAGTAAATTCTATCCGTATTGTTTACGCATTCGGTTTAAATTTACACCGGATATTTAATTCTGAAATTTATTTCTCGTTTCAGACCAACCTGACGGTCGATTGGCCGAACACATTCTACAATTACACGTGTCCGACTCCGAAACACAGGTTTGAGCCAAATCCGAATCTACCCGCTTTACTATTAAAGGACACCGTACCGCCGGCGTACAAGGTATGATCGGTCGCGCGCCGTTTATATTTGTATACGCTTCAAATTCAAAGACAATACGCGTACATAACGTTAACCTTGTTTTTAGGCGCGACACGCCTGCATGAACGAAGAAATCACGTATCCGGTGGCGATAACGACTTAGTAAGTAACGCTGTTTCGCAGTAACAGTAAGTAACATTTCGTCGGCGACACAGCCAATATAGGTGGTGGCGTCCATTTGACACCATATATTCGGTTAGCAACCGAAATAATTGTGTATTTTT
This sequence comes from Lethocerus indicus, assembly GCA_019843655.1. Taxonomy (NCBI): domain Eukaryota; kingdom Metazoa; phylum Arthropoda; class Insecta; order Hemiptera; family Belostomatidae; genus Lethocerus; species Lethocerus indicus. The sequence goes on from JACDQD010000003.1 coordinate 381,517, forward strand.
ATCATCCACAGGTCATTAGATACCCGTATATCGAGCATTTTTTTTGGTACCCATTACGTTTCAAATTGTTTTCACCGTATGTACTGTCTCGTGTGTTGTAATGTGAGTGATCGGTACCGAATTATAAGCTTAAAGTTATCGGGTTTTTATTGTATATTTTCCCGATTATCAATACAAAATTGTTGAATATTCACGAGCAATGTACCATAATATTTAAGTATATATATATGTAGTAAGGCCAATAGGCCCGGTATACATGTAGGAATCACCATTTGTATATTGTCCCATCGATGTATCATTTGTATTTAATGAAATAAACTTGTTTGAAATTTGGTACCGATCATGGACTTTATTCGATCGTTATATTAACAAATAATTATTGACGTATAAAAAGACAATTATCTATTCGAATTTCAAAAGTATATATTTTATTTATCGCATCTGTTCAGAGGACAAGCTCTACTTGTGTGAATACAGTTTTTAATAATTTTGTTATTTTTATATAATATTTATTTAATATAATCCGTTAATTGTTTTTGCAGTGGTACCCACAGGCCGGCGTGGCCGCAGTACGGCGAGTACAAATTCGTTCCCAGGCAAAGGTGGATTCACAATCTCGAGGTTTATATTACTTATAAAATATTGTTAATTGTACCGTAGATTTCGTTCGGTTTCTGTCTCCTCTCCTCGCCCCGGTTTGGTCTTTCGCCAGACGGGGGTTTCGGCCGCTCGCCGTCTTCAGTAGCGCTCTGTTAGTCACTTTGGATGTTTTTCGGGCATCCTCACTGCCACAGTGCACCGGCCGAAACCGGGTCTAGCAAAAGACCAAACCGGCGAGAGAGGAGACAGAAACACACGAAATCTACGTTTTTATGTTTATTTCTGTTTTTTTTTTTTTTGTTTTATAAGTACAATGTTTATTTCCGATTCGATAAAAAGAAACCACTTTGTGATGGCACTTTTCGATTTGATTTTAAGCGTTGACCAGCCTCATCTACCGTACCGGTAGATCTCTTAATGGCAACATCTATTTTCTATATATATATATATATATATATATATATATAGTATTATTTATTTTTTGTGTTTTTGCAGCACGGCGCTATTGTTCTCCTCTACCACCCGTGTTCCCATCCGATATTGGTGCACAAATTGAGGAAAATACTCACATCGTGTCTATATCGACATATAATAACACCGTACACTCTACTGCCGCCTGAAAGGGTGAGAATATTTTCCATTATTCGATTTCGAGTCGACTGAAAGTCGACCCCGAATTAACGGACTTGTAATATTCGGCGATAAGGACAATTTTGTGATATCTTAAAAATGCATTTTTTTTGGGGGGGGGGAAGGGGGGCGTTATCCCAGTATGGGGAAAAAACTTATTTATTTTATTCAACTTTATCTTTATTAATACAATACATAAATCGAATGAATGCGAATGTATTTTATTTGAATGAAATTTTAATTTGTCGTATGAGTTTTTTTAAAAAAAAAATTGTCCAAATTCGTTTGAACAGTATCTTGTTTTTTTTCTCTCTAAAAATTTCTCGGTAGCATGCGATATTTTCTTTAATTCTGCGATTCGCATTTGAAAATCAAGTTTTAAAAAATAATTAGTTAAAACAATTCTATTATCGGGTTGACAACTAAGTAATTGCGGAATTCACCGACAAGTGGCGTTGTACATATTTTTTAAGTACGTCAACATCTTTGAGCACAAATAAGCCGTAGATGGTTTTGAATGCGCGTATAAGACACATTTGGCTTCTATGCAACGTCCCTTGTTGAACTATGGCGATCCGAATCGATAATGGCCTTTATTCGGTCATCATCGACCTCCACTGGACGTGGCTCTTCTTTTAATGAAAAATTCCCGATTTCGCGAACCGTTCTGAAGTACGTCGACATCTTTGCACAGATAAGCACATATAAGATACATTCAGCTTCTGCAATGTCCCTTGTTGAAGTATGGCGATCCGAATCGATATTGGCCTTTATTCGGGTCATCGCCTCCTGGACGTCCGAGAGCTTTTAATGAAAAATTCCCCCGACCGGTATTTCGCGAACCGGTTCTGACACTGCCGTTCTTTTAAGGCGTTAACACTCCTCTCTGCGAAAATAAAAAAGCGAAATGCGACGGAAATGCTCACTTCGGTTCACCGTGTTTTAGCTTTTATATACGCACACACACACACACACAATTCAACTGGTCGATATAATTTTGATACCGAATATTTCAGAAAGGGCCAAATAATAACGTATCGAAGAATCTTATCTGCGCAAAGATGTACTGACGCACTTAAAAATATGTACAACGCCCACTTGTCGGTGAATTCCGCAATTACTTGAGTTGTGAACTCAATATTTTATTCGGTCGTAAGTCGAGGACTACGTGTATATAATACATGTATATTGTTCGGACCGAGGAAACTCGGGGTTTTTTTGTGTATTTTTTTTTTTGTTTCCGCAGCCGCTAGCATTGTTCGCGTGGGGTTGGGCACTGTTGATGTCCGACGTCGATACCGGAACGGTGAGAAATTTCATAACGAGGCACGCTCTCAACGGCCCCGAACAGCTCAGCAAAAACGGACAGTACGACCATTTGCTAATTAAACCGGCGAAAATTGTCTCCGATCAAGAGGATTCGATCGTATGCCCAGACCCACGCTAGCTAACGCACCTTCTGTATACGCTCTATACATCAAATTCAATTATATCGTTTTATTTTATTATCGTATCGTTCGCACTGTACATAAATGTCCATCCGATGTATTTCCACCCGAGTGGCAAAAATTTATCGAAACATATATATATATATATATATATATTTCGGTTTATATTTTTAAAATTTTAAAACTTTGTACAAAAAAAAAAGTTAAATAAATCTTACATTTAAAACTTCATACGGAGTTTTTTTATTTTTCTCCGCTAAAATGTAATAATATTTTACGTCGCGAGAACTCAACTAAAATATGTTGAAAAGTACTTATAAAAATGTATGATAATCGGTAAACTCTGGGCTGCCGATTTTTCGATGAAAAAATAAATCGAATTAAAGAAAAACTGATATAAAAAAAATTAAGAAAGAATTGGGTGGTCGACACTGTATTTTTTTTTTTTGGTTCAGTGCCATCAAACTTACCATTTTAAGAGGTTATATATTTTCAAGGTTGAATAACATAAGTATGTATATAAATTTTGTAACAGACACAATTACACAGGTTGAATTAAAAAAAAAAAAATTTTTTTCTCCTTTAAGAAATAAACCTACGATGAATTGACTTTGTGCTGCACTTTTTCTCTTTTTCGATAACAATTAACTGTTTGTTAATAAAAAATGACTTTCACCCGTTTTACACATATATCATCATGTTTGTTTTATATATATATATATATATATATATATATATATATATATATATATATATATATATATATATATATATATATATATAAAAAACGGTGATCGCATTTTCACAATCCTTTTTTTTTTTTTTTTCGTTTTTCCAGAACTTAAAAATTAAACCAACTCTACAGTGTAAATAACGAGAGGTATACACAAGTTGTCTGCACTTCAATATATTATAAGTAAGTAGTAAATATAGTAAGGCTTTTGAACATACGTGAACTACAAACACGACATAGATCTAAGCTGGGTTTGTTTTGTTTGTTTTTTTTTTTGTGTTTTTCTGCATATTTTTTTTTTTCTATTTTTAATGACACAGGACAAATTGCAGGAGAAGCCGGTTTACATGAATTTCACACATACAAGATGGCGATTGTGAAAAAATGTCAATAAATAACGACAATTTCGGTTAATATATTAAATCAAATTGTACTTTACCGTTGGCCGGGCGGAGACTGCATCTTTTCAGTTCTGGCCGAATACGAAATTTTCTTGGGGGAGGAAAAACTAAAAACGCTGAATTGTTTCGAACGAATTCAGAGAGGGAGAGAGAATACGAGAGGGCACCACGGCCATCATGATCGTAAGCAATATGGCGGAATTCTATATTATTATTCGGCGATATTTATTTTCTTTTTGCGCCCCGTCCAACGGAAAATTTAACCAATTAAATAAAATTACAACGCTACGGTTTTCTAGTTGTTTTTTTTAACAGTGTAAATATTCATATATCGTGAATTCTCCTGCAGTTTGTAGATTGGGGGGGAATCAGGTTGTATAGGGCCCGTTATAGAAACATTACAAGGAAGAACATTTTGCATGTATTTACAGTGAGTGTAGATTTTTAGGAGAGAAGAGAATAGAGACCAAATATTAATAAAGAATACAATTTCTGTTTCTCGTCCATACTAATATCTAAATCACTTGTGAATCGTCTTAATAATCTCACTTTTAAAGAGTGGCGCTGCTTCAAGCCACGACACGGTGAAGTAAAAGAATTCGAAACTGAATACATGTATATATCAAAAAGGTAATTCACATATAAATGTATACAGTTTGACTAATTCCTCAATTTAGACAAATTGACACTCAAATATATGTATATATATATATATATATATATATATATATATATATATATATATATATATATTACAGAATAGCTAAAGTTTACAATGTATATATATATATATAAAGACATGCTTTCGATCATTGTATTCAAAAGAGGCCAGAGTTTTTTTTCTTTATTTGTTTCAGCACATACAAAAAGTTGTTCAGACGAAATTGTGCTCTCCGATATTCGGCATCGTAAAAAGAAATTGAACTTTCGGCTAACGACAAATCTGGCCTCTTAGAAAAGACTACAATTCAATAAAAGTTAATGCGTTTGTATACATATATAAATACAATTTTATATTTATACATATATATTGTATATATATATATCGACTAACTACCGACAAAGAAATTGTCACATATCACGCATTAGTTTTATTTATTACTATTTTTTTTTTGTGTTTTTTTTCCTGTTTCACACTCACTCCCGCGTTACAAGTAAATACACGGCGTCAAAAATTTTTTTTTCAAATTTTAAATTATTTATATACAATAAGTACACTGTATAAAATTATAGGCCAATTCAAATATATCTTCCACACTACTGATTCAAAAGCTTGTTATACGTAACGATAAACTTTTCTTATTACCTTTTACTAGAGATATATCGGATTACGGGGAAACTAGTCGAGAATCTCACGGTTAGTTAAAATTAAACGACGAGATAAAAGTTTTATAATTTTTTTACTTTTTTCTATTCTCTTTCACTTCTACTGAAAAACGCCGGCGGCTTCGCGCGTGCGCGCACACGCTGAATGAAAAATGTTCGATTTTGTTGTTCTGTTTTTGACGATTTCAAAATTCAGAGAGGAAAAAAAAATTCAAAAGACGGTTATATATATATTCAACTTTCGTAGCACAGAACTGAGATAGTCCTGGGATTAAATCGATTTTTTTTTTTTATTCGTTTCGGTTGCTCTAAATCCAAAACCGAAATTGTCAAACTCTCGAGATTTCTGTTTTATATATATATATATATATATATATATATATATATATATATATATATATATTGGTATTGACCGATATATATTGGTTTAACGAGAGTTGGATCTGTCACGATTTTTGGACGAGGACTATAATTGTGAACATTTTAGAAAACACGCTATCACAGTCGATGCCGAAAGTACAACTACTAATTATATTTATTATATAATAACACCAAATAATTACGCGCGGAAAACGCGTTTTTTTTTTCCCCCATTTTGCGGTTGAATGCGCGCGAGTTATAAACCTATTTTTTTTTTACCATTTAAATAGATTAGAAAACGCAACAATATCGTTTATCGGATGTAAAAATATATCAATTTACATTTCCGCGAATGACAAACCGGTTTTGTCGCGCTAAGGTATTAATCGACAATGTCCGGCTCTCGTTGAAATTTTACAGAAAAGGAAAAAAAGCTTTTATATACATAAATACGTATATGTATATACATACATATTTATTTATTTATATATATATATCCGCTACTTTTTTTTTATAAAGTTTAAACGATGCGATATTGTGCTTAACGCGCGGTAAAATCACAGAATACGGAACGCGCACAACTTTTTAGCCCCGTGTGACGTCATCATATATCGATATATCGGAAGGGAAAATTCCCTTTTAAATTATTGGTAAATTGGACAGAACTAATCTCAAAAACCCGATTGAAACTTAATATAAAAAGCGCGCAAGAAATAGTTAAAAGGTGAATAGTATAAAGTAAAAGTCGGGGTAAAATTTGGGGCGATATGGCGGACGGGAAATATAACGAGCGTAGAACGTATATACCGTATATGAAAGACGGACAGTAAATAGGCTGCGCTCAATATTTATATATTCTGCGATTCGGCCGTTTCGCGCCTGAACTACTCTTCGTATTTTACAATAAAAATTATAAAACCTACACGATCGAATCCAACACAATTCAATAGGGCCGATATTACATCTTGGGGGCTCTGTTGAAACCGGTTAAAATTGGGGGCGGGGAAAAAGAAATTTCAAACACTACCCGGTACCGGCCCACGAGATGTAGTATCGATTTTCAATTTTTCCTCGCGACGAATTGTCTAGAATTCAAAGCAAAAAATCTGCTGCGCACTCGTGTGCAATTAACAATCGAATGCAAATCTATCAATTTTTCAACAAATCCTATCCATATTTTATACAAATATATATATATATATATATATATATATATATATATATATATATATATATATAAATTATCAATTATAATAGAGCTCAAATTATTATATATATTAATAACAACAGGGTCGACAACTTAATTTATCGTCACCGCCGCCATACTGTGATTTCAGAACACAAATATCTGATCCGGCAAATGGAGATTGAATATTCGTCGTCCACCAAATAAACAACAATTGAAACTTCGTACAATTTTCGACGGCCTTTCCGAGTTTACAAATCGGAAATTTTAAAACCGGACAATTTGCGGCATAAATCACTTTCGGGACGATATCCAATTTCCTGTTTCGCGTTTATACTCTTTCAATTTTCAACAAAACAAGCTGCGAGTTTTATATTTTATTCAATTATAAATTTATTCCAACAACCCCCCGATTCTCCGCCTAATATAATAAATATAACACGAGACAACAAACTTCATTCAGCGATAATTATTTTTACACGTTCAATGATAACTTTACAATAAAATTATTTAAAACTATTTCGAAAAAACGTTATAAGAATTCAACAATTATTAGAGAAACAGATTTCTTTTCAATACAATTTTTTGTTTCCACAAAGCAGCGATATTAAACTAACAACTACTGATATATAAAGGTTTCTTAATTTTTTAATAATATCTATATATATATAAATATATGTACAAGTCAAAATATATATATATATATATATATATATATATATATATATATATATATATATATATATATATATCACAACAAACTGCTGTTGTCTACGAAGAAAAGTTAAATTTCGAGAGAAAAAATGTTCTTCAATTCGAGTTTCATTCGGATATTTATCGAAAACGAAAAAAAAATTGCCAATCTATCGATTCTAAACAGCAATTTTTTTATTATTGCTTTTTCTTATTTTCATAGATTATTACCAAAAACGTCAAAATGAAAATTTAGAAATCCGCTAAAGAGATAAAATATTAAGTACTCAAAAAACGAATATTTCGGTTATAATTTACAGTAGGGGGCCCCGAGATTATCGGTTGTATTCGATATATCGATATATACGGATGAATCGATTTCGTCAACTTGGTCGGCCGTCTTGGTTTATACATCGCGTACCTTTATTAAGGAGTCCGACGAGTTATTTTTTTTTTTTTTTTAGTAAAGGGAAAGTAAGTAATTATGACACGAAAAGAAATATATTTAAAAAAAAACCGCCTAATTTGGTAAAAATAAAACCCGTCGGACGCCTTAATAAAGGTAGGCGATGTGAAAACCAAGATGGCTGACGCTGGTTGACGAAATCGATTCACCCCCCCGTATATATCGATATATCGAATACAACCGATATCCTCGGAGGGGGGTGGGGGTGGGCTACAGTAAATTTTAACCAATATTTCTATACAAAACACGAATTCCTAACTATAAATAACACTAAGGCGATATAAAAAAATAAATTATCGAGACTAATCGTAAATAGTTTTTGAATGAGGACAAAAAAGAAAAATGTTTGTAAATTGTACAATTCACAAAATTTCTACCTGCGGATGAAACCCCCACCACCCCCAACAAGTCAAAGTGAAAAATATCCTATTCGCAACCGCCGGAATTGTTGAGAATTGAGTTATAAACTCAATTTTGTTGTATACAACAAAATTATGCCGGAACGGATTAGCCGAGATGAGTTCGTGAAAATGAAAAATGCGCTTCATCGCTTTGTACTGTAACCCCTTGCACAAATTCACAAACTTACTACTCCAATAAATATATATATATATATATATATATATATATATATATATATATATATATATATATATACTGTAATATATTTCTACGGGAATCATAAATATTTACAATTTCTTATCATTTCACTTTTTCCCCGTTTCCTTCTACTGATTTTTCAAATTGCTAAAATTCTTACTAACATTTGTTTCGTGTGTGTGTGTGTGTGTATGTGTGTATCTGAGTGTACGTCTGTATATGCGTAATTTCTGCCTTATTTTTTTTTTTTTTTAATTTAACAGAAAAATTTTGATAGTTGATCTCAAACCGTTTTCGGTGCGCACCGAATGAGCACCGAACAGAATTGAGTTGTGGCCAACATAATGTAAAAACAATGTGCCACTACGGGATATAATTACAACAAATGGAATGCTTTCGAAATTATTATTATTATTATTATTATTATTAGAAAAAAAATGAAACAAGCCCGGACGTCGAAAAGAAAAATACAAATTTCGGGGTGTTTTAAGATTATTTAAAACGGGCTGTACCTCCCGTGACATCAAAACCTCAGTTCCAGAGTTCATTAATTACATATATATATATATATATATATATATATATATATATATATATAGAATTGTGTGTAATAGTCGAGCATATACCATGCGTTTACGGTTTGAAAAACTGTAAAGTTTCAAAACATGGGTTGTAAGGATTGGATAATTTCCGATGCAATTATAAACTGTTTAATTATCGACGAATTGCGAAAAATCAGAAAAAAATAGTAAGAGGAAAATTTTTGCTTGAAACTTTATGAACAGAATATTTTTTCATGGAACTGAAATTCGATCGGAACGGACGAACCGAGGAAATAGTTTTCCTCCAAACCGACAGATTAATCGAACGAGCTTTTCCCGGAATAAACATCACTATTACCGATACAGTCGCTAAAGATTGAGAAATTGCGATATTTACACAGTAGTTTAGACTGAAAGATTTAAATTTTATATATATATATATATATATATATATATATATCTTTTTGTTTCATTTTTTAATCTAAAACACTGGCAGTGGGATATTTATAGGGACTATTATATTTATTTTTACATACACATATATTTTATTTATGTATATATATATATATGCGAAACCATTATAAAGCTAATGCAATGCAAAGAAGTACGTACATACTTCAATTTGTCTTGAGAAAAAACTGGAGGAAAACATTTGTTCCTTATTTGTTTTGTTTTTCTTTGTAATTCGTAATCTAAACCGTAATAATATGAAATATTTTTTTTTTTTGTCGTTAACCGAAAATGTACGTTTGTAGTGGGGGAAAAAAAAAAAAATTTACAACTGTATACAGATCCCCTAGACGACGTGAAATTACGATTAAAAGCCCCTGATTAAAAATGACTAGACGGAGCCGAGACAACGCACCACTTACGCCATTAACCTCTATTAATCGATAACGGCCAGTTTTGTCCCAAAAACGTTAAGTTTGGGAAAAAAAAAAGAAAAAAAGAAAATGCCGACCGGCGATTAAGTACATTTCGAAAGGAACAACGTTGGGAGGAAAACGAAAAGTTTCGGCGTTTACAAACGAAGAACGATGTGTATATACGTTTGACATTGAAATCGTGTTTTTCCTAACATTTTTTTTGTCTTAAATTGTGGGAATTTAACTTACTGCGATCTTCGAAAAAATCTACCTGTACAATAATTTTTATCCGAAATATATATATATATATATATATATATATATATATATATATATATATATATATACTGTGATGGCAATATATGCAAAATATTTGATGAATTAAATGAGACTTACTAATTTACAAATCGCTATTAATCTAATTTGAGTAATGAGACTTGACTAGATGTGTTCGACCCAAACTTTCTTTTTCGCCGTTATCACTCTCTCCTTTCTGTCGTCTTCTTTCGCTGGGGAAAAAAAAAAAATAGAACATAAAATATATTACATTAACGAAATTATGCGAAATTACACAGGCTGATTATCATCATATTAAATGAGTCGATTTTTCAACAATAACTAACTATTCTATACTCTGACTTTTTTGTTCATTCTGAATATTTAAATGCCATTCGAGATTAGGATCGTAGACATTATACTAAATTCGTAATATTAAGGTAGAATTTAAAAAAAAACTCACTTGTTTATATGCCAAAGTAGCCAGCGATAGTTGATGCTACGATAAGTCCCAGTATTGCAAGGCAAATCAAGATCATAATCTTCTTCTGCTCGGAAAAAAAAATAAAGAACAAGGGATAAAAAATTACAGCGCATCAACAGTTCTCAATTGAAATTAATCAAAATATCGAAAGAAACAACTAGAAAGCCGATTGTGCGATATACGCTGTAAAGTACAATATTTCGAGAGAGAAATGTCTAAAATTATTATTATTATTTTAATTTATCAAAGTTATATTAATATAAATATAATAGAAAACTTGCGGTATCCCAGTAACAATAAAATTCATTAACATAACTGCGACAAAGATATACGTTCATAATCTTGTTATCAAACAAATATTTTGTATAAATAAATTCGTGAAAGTAATACTAGTATATATATATATATATATATAATAACTGCGGCTTCCTAGTTGTTTAATTGTAATATCAATAAAGGACTATCTTATAATTGCACACTGATTTATGCATATAGATGAAAAAACAAAAAGCAGAAACATGTATACGACTATTTCCTTTACAACGAGCTGAAATCCGCTTTTATATATCTTTATAACAGATGTACGTTTAAAATTGGCAGTGCGTTCAAGAATTATTAAAAACTAATATATCAATCGATTTTGCAACACTAAGGCACTCTTAATTGTATTTTTTCACGTTTCGCATTCTCCTTTCCACATCTTTCCGTATATTTGTTTTTCCACTATATTTTGACAGTGTAGCGATATTAAAATTAAATGCAGAGATTACCTAGAGAGAAGAAGAAGAAAAAAAACTGAAAAAATTGAAAAATAAAAACATTTTACAATTTAACTTTCTTCCATATAACAGTGCTGTGTCACTCATGGTTTCGTTACTCCAAAAAAAAAGAAAAGAAAAGAAAAGAAAAATCACAATGACAAATTGAAAAATGGAAAAAAAGATTTTCACATCAATGAACATATTTTTATACATCTTTCCACCTATAATTAAACACCGAACATATTAAAATTTTCGTTAATACGTTTCAAGAAAATATGGATGGAAGGCGAATTACAAACAATGTTTAGACTGCACGAGTATTATTGCAAATTAGATTTACACTTTCCATATCCAATGTTAAATTATTCATTTTAATACGCGTTTCTGCGCGTTCAAATAGCACCGCGTTTTGCCATTGGTATTACAAAACTTTCCGCACCGACAATTACAAATGGCAAAAACAGCCTTACATAAATATTATCATCTAAGAGACACATAATATTGTTTTTTTTTTTTTTTTTTAATTAACACGTTTAAACGTCTAAATCGATAATGGTAAATAAGTTACAAAAAATTGTCTACGGACATAATTAACCTTAGAATAAATACAACTATATTTATTTCATATTGCAATTGTAATTGTTAGCCTTCGAGGAGCCAGCGCAAAGTTTAATTTGAACAATTCGAAACATAGCGTTAATTACACTTTTTGTTCGCGTTTCAAAGGCTAACAACGTTTATTTACAGTGAATATACAGATTTTTTTTTTTTTGGTTTTTTTTTCTCGCAACGGACGACAGTACAATAAGGTACTAGGCCGGAAAATTATAATATAAGAATATAATTAATATATGGCAGTACATAAATTACATAGCCTAGCACCACGTACTGATAAGATTCACTGGCTAATATGTAAAAACGAAAAATAAATATTATGAACAATGAAAGGTATTATTACAATTTGTCTGTCTGTGTGTGTGTGTGTGTGTCTGTGTAAATAATGTGTTTGTGTGAAATGTCCGAAAAAAGGAAAATAATTAATTATAGTGGTCCAGCCAGTTTTCCTCGATTAATCTAAATTCAAAATAAAGTTACATAAAGTTACTGTTCTACATAAAAAATGAGTTGTACAAAAAAAATTGTACATAAAAAAAAAATTCGCATAAATACATGAAATAACAATGTACAGGAATAAATAAGGATAAGTGCTACTACATACTTCGTAATTGACGATTCTAAATAGTTTTTAATACTGCTACGAGTCATACAAATTTTTAAGCTGGTTTTACAAAATTTTAATAGGTAAAATAAAGAAAATTTATTTTAAACCTCGAAAAAACTAAAAATAAATTCGTACAAAATTAGAGCCATTAAACGAGAGATAAACTAATGGAAGTTTTGCCTATTAATTGTTTAAGAATTGTGATTAAAAAAAAAAACAAACGGCCAAACAGAGACCGGTGAGACAATAAGTTTATAAAGCAACAAGGAATATATATATATATATATTTAGTATAAAGTCAAATTTCAAATTTGTAAATCCAGCTTCGTTATATATTCAGTTATACATAATACAACACTAAATAGATTAAATCTCTTTTACTTGTTTGAAATGCATCGATTAAGTTAACGGTACAATTAAAAAAAAAAAAAAAGAGAGAAACAAGAAAAAGAAAAGAAGATTCTTTTGCAGAAAAAATAATCTGTTTGCGCAATATAAATACATTATTTGCTGACAACTTGATCGCTTAAGTTTTTCTACCTAAGAGTTATCGGCAAAACTATAATTAAAATCAATAAAAATATGACCAGGCAGATGATGATGTAGATTTTTTTCTGTGAACAAAAGGAAAAAAGCAATAAACATTTTATTCGATTAAAAACACTGTAGAGGGAATAATAATATTTTAAAAGCGTGAATAATTTATGTAATTGTAGTTGAAAAAAATAAAAACTACTTTACTTCATTTACTAATATTTTTGAGATACCCCCTCTTATAGTTTACGTATAGGGGGGGTATTATTTAGTAATATTACAAATTACAATTGTATTTGTACTTATAAAGAGTGTATACAAATATTTTATATTGCGTATAAAAAATTAATATCGGCAATGAAAAGCATTCAAACAAAGCTCAGTATACTGTTTTCGAGCATTGCAGTTTCGAAAACTATTTTTTTTTTTCAAAACGGAGGACAAAAATAAATATAATCTAAATAGTGCTCTCTTCTCTTCCCGACAAGCTTCTCTTGCGACATCTCTTGAAACAGAAAAAATATTAGACACTCGTGAAAAAGTTCAGTTTAATTTTTCGAATTCTCTAAAATGTAGATATAACAATAGAACTCGACCGATAAAAAGCTGTCGACTTTCGTAGAAATGTACAAATACTTTTTGTCTAATGGTTCAATAACTGTTGACAATTATATTTCCGCACAGAGTGAAATGTTGAACATTTAAACAACAGAAAGAAGAGCATGGTTAATGTGAGTGACTTGTAGTGGAAGAGATTCACCGAAAGTGTTTTGTACTAAACTAAATTAAAACAGAAAAAATAAATAAATAAAAATCAATCATCAATGTATCAACAACAAACATTGGCACAGTGCACATCGACAATCGTACAAACTAGTTACATATATATATATATATACAATTTTCGCAATGCAGGAGAACAATGAGCTGTACGACAATTAGGTATATTATGAGGAGACGGGGGAATAGTAGAACATCTAGACATGCTGTACAATTTAAAAATAATTCTAAACATTACCGAAAACAAACCTTAAGCTCAAGAGCAACGGTCGAGAACACAACCGCTTCCAAAGTTGACCGGTTTAATATTCGTTCTCGTGTTCCACACATCACATACACCTCTCAATTATATTATAAGAGTCGGAGAGTTTTATATTTTTTATAAATATATACGCATTATGTATATATATATATATATTTTAAAAATCTATGTGTAAGGAATAGAAAAATTGTACAATGTGGTTGTATCAAACTGGCATGTAGACGGGACGGCTCGGGACATTTGAAAAAAAGGTGAAACCGACCGATAATAAATAATTACCAATTTTTAAAACGAAATAAAAATCCCATTACAGAATCCGTACCTAAATTGCGGACAATTCAATTCTGTTTATCGAAAACTGTTAACGGCACAATGGTAATTGTGTCACGTGATGCACAGGGCATCATCGAGAGACACTTGTATTAAAATCGATTGATAAATCATTTTTCATTTCGAATGAATATATTTGAAATCGAACCAATTCAATTAATCGACAACTAATAACAGATGAAAACTTAAAAAAAAAAAAAAACCATAAAAAAGCGGTTCCTGGTGTTTCTGTCTCCTCTCGCCGGTTTGGTCTTTCGCTAGACCGGAAGGGTTCGACCGCTCGCCGTCTTCAGTAGCGCTGTGTCAGTAGTCGCTGTCGGCACTTCGATGTTTTTCCGGATTGGCGTCCTCTCGCCGCCCGCTGTGTCACTTCCACTACTAGTACTGAAGTTACCAACGGTGAGTTGCCGAACACGGCGCTACTGAAGACGGCGAGCGGCCGAAACCCCCGGTCTAGCGAAAGACCGACAGAAAACACCACGAACCTACGGGGTAATTCCGACACCTCCTCGTAGACCACAAAACGGGTATAAAATTTAAAAAAAAAAAAAAATGGGTTATCCTTCAAATTAATAAAATATTCGTACAGCAAGAAGGCCGACTTTTACCAATTCGACTTGTCCGAAAATGTTGCAAATTTTATTATTATAATTATTAAAATTCCGCAAATATAAATGCGGGCCTCGATCGAGCCGACCCCGTTTTTCCCTATCTGAGAACGCATGCTGTTTCATATAAAAAAAAAAAACTCTGAAGCTATTACCGATAAATATATAATTGGAAAAACGAAAAATTCAAAAAAACAACAAAAAAATTATCAAGCTATAAAAAATCCATACCCAAAAACTCATTCTGCGGGTGTGGGGGGGGGGAGGGGGAAGTTGTGGAAGAAATCAAAAAATTAATAATCAAACGAAACGAGAAAAATTTTCGGTCAAATCGCAGTTCCACGGCCCCACAGTGAATTTTTACCGGATTTTTTTTTGGTTTTCTTTTTTTGGTCCTCTCCACTCGGTTTTATGTATATTTGTCAGGTGCGGCCGATTTAAAAGGATAGGTTTCAATCGTGTCGGCAACTGAGTAATTGCGGATTGCACCACCTACAAGTACATATTTTTTAAGTACGGTTTCGAACTGCACTTATACAGAAGATAAATTCGAACTGCGGCCTCAATAGCGGCCCCTTTATTCGGGGTTCATCGTCGACCACCACCGCGTGGGACCGTATTCTGCCGTTTTACCGAAATTTCTCTTCAAGAAAATTTGACAATTCGTCGAATAAAAAGAAAAATTTTCTATATAAAATTCGACTTGATTTTCGGTTGTATAAAAAATAAAAATTCGGGACCCGAATATTACGAGGTCAAATCGAAAGTGTGTAGTAAGTAAGTAAGTAGTTGAGGATTTGAAAGTGTTCGACTTACCCTTCTGGCTTTGGAGTGGTAGTTCTCGGCCAGGCCCAGATCGTCCTTGCCGGCGTCCACAGCACTTGCCGAAGTGACCACGTTGTACCCTCTATTCCGTCGACGAGCCTCCCTGGAGTGGGGTTTTTTTTTTTTTTTTGCGGGTGGGGGGCTTCGGACGGCAGACATTTATCGGACGTTAATGCGTATGCGAGTTGGTGGCGGGGGTGGGGGTGGAGAGACGGGGAGAGAAGAACGTATCAGGGGGGGATGAATTACAACAGCATGTAATTACGAGGGGGGGGGGGGTGGTGGTAGTAGTAGTAACATCGTGTACACAAGGAACAGTAATAAATACAGACATAGATAGATAGATAGAGAGATATACAAGCAACACCCAAAGAGAGAGATAATAATAAACACCGCAACAAACAAGCACACGGACACCAATGTTAACAAAAAATACCGGTTTTTATTTTTTGTTTGTTTTGTGTTTTTTTTATATATATATATAATATATATAATTTTTTTTTTTTTTTTTAGTACAATTCAAATTGAGTTGAACACAAAATATACCGTACATAAAAAAAAACCAAAAATAAAAACACAGACAGCAGCATAGAAACCATGATGACACAAGTGTGAAAAAGTTATTAAGTGTTAATTTATATGTTAATTAAAAAAAAAATTCGGGTTGTGTGGGCGAAGGGATACGGGTCGGATGGGTGGGTGGGGGTAGAAAGGTAAAAAAAAAAAAGAAAAATAATATAATTAGTCGAATGTTTTCTTTTGAGGGACACTGGCCTTTTATCGATACCTATTTTATTATTTTTTTTTTTTGTGTACCACCGTGTCAGTAGGTCGGGCGACAACTAACTTAACTGTTGTGTTATCGTGTTAGTATACAGCAGTACTAGTGACATATAACAAGCGGATTACAGAACAGAAATGAAGATACACACACACAGATGGATATATAGTATTTATGTATATGTATAGATGGGGGAGTAGAGAGATAGAGGGAGAGAGAGAGAGATGGGGTCGGAGGTCGAGAAGACGTCGATGACCGCGGTCCTTGAGGGGTGGTGGGGGTGGGTGGGGGGGGCGCACACAAATTGTCGGACACAGAGAACAAGAAGAGAACAGAGTTTGTTTGTTTGTTTTCTGTTTGTTGTGTCTCGTGTGTGTGTGTTGTTGTTGTTGTTGTCGTTTTGTCGACTCACCCGGCGTGCTTTGCTCTGATACTTGAGCGCTTTCTTCGTGTCCTGCGTGGCCGTCTGGACGTAGTCGACGGCGTGCTCCACGTGGTATTCAATACGGTCGATCATTTCCCCCTATTAAAATATTGTGATTCGCGCGACGGAGACGGAGACGGAGACGGAGAAGCGGAGGCAGAGGCAGAGGCAGAGGCAGAAGTAGAAGTGGAAGTGGAGGGGCCAAAAACAGACAACATAGACGTACAAAATGTTAATCGGGTTATACTGACACCAACTGAAGGCCGTGTATCCGGGTAATCGTTCGCACCGATTAATGAGTGAGCTTGAAAAAGAAAAAGAAAAAAAAAAAAGAAAGAAACATCCCCGTTCCCAACTTTTGATTTTGCCGGTACCAGGAGTGACAATTTAATTCCCGGAACGGAGGCGGGTGTAAAAGAGTGAGCCGAAACTGTTCACAGCGCATTTCACGGTTCAGACTCACGGTTTATTACTTTTATCCCCAATCGGCCTTCCTTTGAAAAACGGAAACTGAAAAGAGAAAAGGTAGACCGGCCGAACGGAAAGATAATTAATTATATAGTTGGTCAGCGGTGTTACTGTTCTCCTCTCTGGCTGGTTTGGTCTTTTGCCGAGACTGTGGTTTCGGCCGCTCGCCATCTTCGGTAGCGCTGTTGTTGTCAGCCACTGTCGGCACTTTGGATATTTTTCGGGCCTCTCCTCACCGCACTGTCACATTCACTTGTACTGTAATGTTTGTCAGTATGTCAGTCGTCTATATATATATATATATATATATATATATATATATATATATATATATATATGCGTTCTGTTATTGTTATCGGGGGGTTGTTGTGTTTGTCTTCGGATTTTGTTAATCCGTTTTCTTTACAAGTTACCGTTACAAGTTTCACAGTACAAGTGAAAGTAAGTAACAGTGCCGACAGTGCTACTGAAGATGGCGAGCGGCCGAAACCGCGGTTGGTCTAGCGGAAGACCAAACCGGCGGACAGAAACGCCGCGAACCTAGGGAATATTCCAATCCCTCGCAGACCACAAAACAGTTATATTAAACTAGAATTAATTATTATCATTCAATTATTGCGGCAATTATAATAGTTTTTGAAGCCGCTGAAACCACGAGGTCGATTCGACAAGTAAGGTGAATCTATAAGGCGAACTGTTTACAAGCATTTTCTGGAAATTGGACCGGGAAAATTAGGGATGATTTTGTTCAAAAATACCGCGTTTTTTAACCATATTTACACTCCTGGCTAACGAAGGGTAAACCGGTTGGAGCGTTCCGGGAATCCGGTGTGTCCACTCGGCCCGGTGTAAATAGAGGAAAACGGTGGTACCCTATAAGGGCTCAAGATAACGGCGGGAGGTCTGAAAAAAAAAAAAAAGGTCGGGCCCACTTCAATTCGACCTTAGGGAACGCCCTTATTTCGCGTTTTTTTTTTTTACGCAACGCGGTTGAAAAATATAGCGACGGTCGGCAGCCGGGCCGTATAACTGTGGACTTATCAGTTATCATCGACCAACATCCGGTAGGTCCGCGCGATAAATACACTCTGGGAAGAACTACTTCGATCAGGCCCGTATTACGATATATATTAGGCGTGTACCCGAAAGTTATCGACAATTTGATAAGATGCATTTTGCCCTTGAGCAGTTCCTCAAGAGAAATCGAAACTTTGCCGGAAAAGTGGCCGGAGAGTTGCCGATAATATCGGTGAATATATATATATATATATAGTAGATTAATGATAAAATGTAATAAAATGTATTCCAAAGTCCAAGAGTAATATTTCCCAGGGCCGGCCGTCTCTTGCCCGTGTCGAACCCAACCGCAACGAACCTCCCGCGCGTTTTTGTGCCCAAAATAGAGTTAGTTTTAGAGAAATAAAAATTTGATTAGAACCGAAAATTAGAGAGAGACGGGTGCTAAAAGTTAAATCGAAGCGTGCCGACGAATTAATTCAAACTAAGCTCACACTACTATCACCGGAATTATAAATAAAACAAAAAATATATATAAAATGGCCAAAGTGTCCGATAGTATAACTTAATAGCTAATAACATTCAATAAAATTATTTAACCCTCCGGTCCGGTCGTCTTGAAAATATCCGTTCTGTTTGTAGATCCGGTGCCGGAGGGTCACAAATAGGACATTAACAATATATGAAAAGATTCCTGGAAAAGATTGTATTAGTTTTTTTTTTTTGTAAATGTTTTTAAATGTAATAATAAAATAGCCGGTCTCACTGGAACATAGTGTGCAGTGTTGAATATCGAAGTGAGAAAAATTTCAGACGAAACACGGTCCAGTGTCTTGAGTTAATTGACGAGAAAATTTGGGCGAAAAACAGAGCAGAAACGGGAAAATGAGTTTAATGCATTGTGCATTCTGTTCCTTTCCTTTCGCAGATTGAAATTTTTCCGAATTTCGCCCAATTTTCAAAACAGTTCCGGCGAAGACCGGCCATTTTCGGTTGAAAATAAACGCGGAACGGTTTCGAAACTCGTCGAAAGTGTAACACATTCTATGCTCAATCAATTATGTACAACATATGCTCGATAGTTGTGGTACCGAAACTTTGATGACGGCGGGGGGGGAGATGCCGCCGGCGATGAAGGGTGCAACTTTAATGAACTTAAATGAAAGTTGGGCTGTGAACACTGTCCGATGAATTTCAAACAACGTTCCCGTTTTTTTTTTTTTTCAAACAACGTTTTCCTGTCCATTTGTCGTTTTCCAATTTACCCCCTCAACCATATTTTCATTTCCACTTTCGGCAATCGTCACTGTAGCAAAACGCAAGATTTGAATTTGCCACCATTCTTGCAGTAAAGTTATCAACCCCATTGAAAAAAAACCATTTATTTTACAGTGCACAAATGGGGCGTTACACGATGTTTTCATTGTTGAACAATATTTCAAAAATAATTCAAAGTTTGGCAGCCACAAAGTTCGATTCAAATCTTGCCCCCCCCCGTATACAATTTCGTATATACAACAAGTATAGATTTACATCCGACGCCAAATACAATTGTCTATAATTTAAATTAATTATTAATTGTTACGACAGAGTAACAGGTCGGTTGCTGGCGGTATGCTACGGTGACGTGTATGAAAAATGACGTGAAGAATTCCACTGTGTAAATTCGATTCGTAAATTGGAAAACTAATACGGGCCGGTGGGAAAATTTCTCCAGAACCACTCACCTGACTTTCCACCAACATTGCCATGTCCATAAACATATCGTGCAGTTCCCTAATGGAATTTTCCAGCTTGATGATGTCCGCGTGTCTGGCCTCAATGTCGGCCAGAGTCTGTTTCGCTTGTTGGGTCTCCATTATTATCTTGAATTATCGAAAAAACATATATATATATATATTAAAATAAAACCACCAAAATCTATAATTAAGACCTTATCGGCGTGTTAAAAAAAAAAAGTGTCAACGGGATCACAGAATATCTTTTTTGAGACTTACCCCCTGAGTGAATACGGCCGGATTACCTTGTTCCAACATCTCTTCAAGTTCTTCGTTGGTCGTTGTTCTACCGGCTGGAAAAATTACGAAAACCAATTCGAGTTAAACGGGGACGACAATGGGGGAAAATTTGAAATTTCCCGTTTAAAAATATCGGGCGTTTCCGACGCGATGCGTTCGACACACAAAAGTGTTACATTCGATAAGACAGTGTTATATATATATATATATATATATATATATATATATATATATATATATATATAAATATTGAGGGTCAGTCACAAGTCTATTTGCGAGTGTATCGCTTTTTCTTGCATTGCTAATTTCCCAGCAAACTGTTTCTTTACATCTTTTTTTTTTTTAAGTTAATTTAATTTCCTTTTTATCTTTTAAATACATATATACGGACCACAGTGCACGTGAATTAAGTGAATTAAGCCCGCTAGCGTCCGGGCGCGCGCCAAAGTGGCTGACCGCGAATACTGAAGGTGGCGAACGGCCGAACCGGCGACAGGTCAAATTGCCCCTCCCAATACCCGAAATCCGCCACCGATCTTAACAATTTACGAGGGCACTTCGATGAAATACAATAGGGAAAATTACTTCTGCCCGTCTCCCTCTGAATGTAGACATTTTTCAAAGAACTCTGTTAAAACAATTTCTATCTTACCGATCTACCCGTATACCTATTTAAAACGGC
Source organism: Lethocerus indicus (assembly GCA_019843655.1). Classification (NCBI taxonomy): domain Eukaryota; kingdom Metazoa; phylum Arthropoda; class Insecta; order Hemiptera; family Belostomatidae; genus Lethocerus; species Lethocerus indicus. The sequence continues at coordinate 402,840 of JACDQD010000003.1, forward strand.
TTCAGTTTCGATTTTCCGTATACCTTTTGCCAGTGTTTATTTTTCCGCGTAAAAAGTGTAACAACTGACTTTTTCTCACTGTCTTATTGTCATAAATCATGTGCCGTTTTTCATTGACAATGACGGAGGACGTATACTTTATTTATTTATATATTTTTCTGGCTGACTTTCTGTTATATTCGTGTCCAGGATTAACTGGCTGGGAATTGTGCGACTTACTGATCTCCAGTTGGCGCTGTATTCTCCCTTTACACCTTTCCCTGTAGTCGGTCTGTGTCCGGTTGTACTCGGTCATGACTTCGACGAACTTCCTCGAGAGTGTCGAGTGCTGTGTCTTGCGTATCCTCAGGTCGGCCGACGACTTGTTCGTGTGCTCCTCCTGCTCGATGTTCTGTTCGATCACTGGGCCGAAGACATAATAAGAGGAGGCTCGCAAAAAAATTAAATTCTCCGTCCGCCCGTTTATAAATATGTAACAAGTCGATAAATATTACGATCCCGACGACGGAACCGGTTGGAGAGTTCCGAAACGTCGGAAGAGGACAACACCGGCACGGAGGGCCCCGGAAGTTAAGGGCAGAAACCCTTCCGGGCCGGAACTCGCCCCGGTGGTCCTACCGGAAGTTAATTAGACATAATTGGTTTATACCGTACGAAACATTCTGAAAATTTTCAATTCCCCGATAATTAAAATGGAAATTGCCGTAAAAGAACCTTATACGAACACTGACGGGATACACGCGTCATACAACAATATCAATATGCGCTTAAAGAATCCGAACATATTTTTTGAATTATTCAATAAAATAAACCGATTGTCAAATTAAAATTTCGGAAGAAACCAAAAATCGTTGTACTCTAATAGATAATTTGTAAAATTGCCACATTAGATAAAAAAACTGAGAGCGTTAAAAATTGTTTTACCCTTAAGTTTGGCGCGGACTTTGTTGGCCGTTTTCTTGATGTCCGCCATGAGATCTTCAAGTTCCTGCTTGACTTCTGCAAAAGAGAAAAGAAAATCGCACTTTTAGTATAAAATCTAATAGATATGTCGAGAAACTATATATTACATCTTAGTGGGCGAAACAAAATCCGTAATTTCAAGTTAATCGTTAAATGCCAAAAGTTTTCCCCTGTACGTTGATATATATTTCTATGGCCAAAAATGGTTGCACTTTATTAAATTTGTAAAACGACCGAGATTCTAACGAAAATTAGTGATATAACGTTAGATCTATCGGTGCAGCGTTCCCCTTTCATAAACCATAATTGTCCATAAACGAATTTGACGAGCCATTGAAAGATCTGTAGAGGATAGGTTTGCGGTGTATCTGTCTCCTCTCTCGCCGGTTTGGTCTTTTGCCAGATCGGTTTCGGCCGCTCGCCATCTTCAGTAGCGGTACTGTCGGCACTTGTACCGCGGCGGTCGGCCGTTACAGGTGAGACAGCGACAGTGCGGTGACCGAAAAACAACGTCGAAGGGCGGTGCCAACAGTGACCGACACGGCGCTACTGAAGATGGGGCGAAGATGGGCCGAAACCGGTCTGGCAATACGGGCAAGTTGAACTAATCTGTAGCAGGAATTTGGACAATTACGTGTAAAGCTTCGACTGACAAATTACCCGACGCCCCCTTTGCCGGAATCGCCGGGCGTTAACGGGGGGTCGACCTTTGGGGCCGTTGCTTCATTGAAAATTGAAACCAGCAAAACGCCATTAGGATATTTCATTCATAATTGCACTTTGCCAACTAGGCGTCATGGGGGAAGAGACCGCTCATTTATTTACAGACTCATATATACGGGACCGCGTTGTTCGCCCCCCACCCCCCAATAATAATAATGCAGTGGGGTAGTTGCAGCCGCGTAATAAACGACCGACTTCATTATCACCGCGATAATCGTCACATTCCGCATATACCGGCGCCACACATTCGGAGCGTTTAATAGTAATGGAATTAAGCGTAAATTTCCTTTCGGACCGAATACGGTAACCTCAATCCCGTCCGTAACATTTGTAACATCAATGAGCGCAGTATTAATATATGGGATGTCCCGAAATTAACGCGAGATTTAAATTTGCCACAAAATTCTTTCAGTGAAAATCGGCGACCGTATTAAAAAACAACAACCATTTGGCGGCCGATAGAGTTTATAGGGTCAGTACAAATGGGGGCGTTACACGATGGAACAACGCGTTTTCATTGTTGGACAATATTTAAAAAATAATCGAAAATTCGGTAGCCACAGTCGTAATAGTCAACTGTGACGAGAGTGATTGAAAAATTCAGGCAACCGGCCGTTCAAATGTCTGAATGTCGGTGTCAAATGTTTGAAAGTCGAGGAACATCAATTGGGCGTCGTGGGCAAGAATTGCAAATTTCAAAAGGAGCCCTCTACACTGAAGATCTCCGTTTTCGCGCTCACAAAGTTCAATTGACACAAGAACTGGCAAACAAATTCAAATCTCGCCCCAATTTCGGGACAGCCGATATTATGCATTGAACCTAATATCAGGATTTGTCGGCTGGAAAAAAAAATTTAGTCGTCCTGTTGTTGGCCGCCACATTTCCAGACGGGGAGAATACTAGGGGTTCACACAAAAGTAATCGACGTTTTCGACTTTGGAATTCATTTTATTTTGGCAAAAAAAAATTATTAATCTACTACATATTCACCGGATATTATCGACAACTCACCGCCGCCACTTTTCCGGCAAATTTTCAATTCGCCCCTTCGCTTGAGGAACTCCTCAAGACCGAAATACATCTTTATCAAATTGTCGATTACTTTCGCGTTTTTTTTTTCGAATTTTAAAAACTGAAACTTCGAACCGGCCTAAAGGGAAGTTTCGGGAGCCACCGATTTTCGTCCTAACCCGGGCGGATTTTTCACAGAATAAGAGAACTGCGTGTAAAATTCGTTACATTTACATTTACTTAACCCGCGTGAAATGATAAACAATGTTTAGGTACTTAAAAATAAGTAATTTTAAGACGTCTGGTCTGTAAATTCTTTACCTTACGAGTCGGACTCGGTGGTTATGGGCCAAATGGTTAACGCCGGTTTCCGTACAGGAAACGACGTTACAAATTGTTAATAATACTGCTAAGACAACAATAACTAACGAAGAAATTATTGAACTGTATATTAAAACGTAAGCGGCTGAGTAAGGGTTGGTCGCGAATTAATTACACTCGATGGGCTGAAAGAAAAAACTTAATTACAAGTGTATAACTCGCAGATTACGTAGACTACTGTCATGTGTACTGCGGTGGTTGTCCCGTTACGCACAGTGACAGTGCAGTGAGAGGATGATGCCGCGAAAAACATCCAAAGTGCTACTGAAGACGGCGAGCGGCCGAAACCGGTCTGGCAATAGACCGAACCAGAAAACAGGCAAGTTAAACTAAAGTGTGACTGTTTGTATTCACTGGTAGGTTCGTGATTATTGGCAATCGCGATGGATTAAATTAAAGCCCTGAATCGCCGGCGGTATAATACTGCACGTGTTAAAAATTCTAGGGGGGGGATGTAATACTTGCGACGATAACTAAAGTAAAATAAATACGGAAAAAACATTGTCACAACTGCGAATTACAATAACCGATATTGTAGTTCGAGTAACACTAATAGCGGACCGAGGAGAAACACATTGGTATTCCACCTTTTTATAAAATTTATTTTAGACTTCCATATTGATATTTGTCGTATGCTTATATGGCTAAGTTGCAGTTTAAGCTCGCCACAAGTATAGCGCGATACAATAACAATTTATTGTTTAACCAGTCAAGTACGGTGGGAGCCCCAAATTGGGGATCAGTTAATTTTTTCTGATATACGCGTTTCAGTAATTTCACAATATAAATACTGCATCGTGTTAAAATACTCGTAATTATGATTATTATTCGAAATAAAAGATGATCGGTCTCGTGTATCGGTTCAACTCTCTGTAGTGCCCTAATTACCACCCCCCCCACCCCAAATGGGACTCGATTTAAAAAATCAAAATATTTGACGAACCGGTTTTTAAAAACATATTTGGAGATACTATTTGTGATAATTATGCGTCGTAATAAGTAAATTTTCGGAAAAAAATTTGGTACTATCGTCGGTATCTATCGTCCAGTAATCTTAGTTGTATTTTTGTATTGTCCGTTATCTTTTTTAATTTTAATTTGTGGATTCAGCGTCACTCTTCCGTCTATACGGAGGTAAATTTATAATAAGGCGCAAACAAAAAAAAAAAATAAATAAAATACGTGACCTAAAATAAATAGATCGGTTAGACCTGTCAAGTTCGTTATCGAAAATTAGTAGTCGAACGTCATAAATTCGTGTTTTGAACGTTAGTAATTACTAATCCGGTTTGAGGCGGTGTTAAACCGAGCCCTATCTCTCCCCGAATAGGCAAATTAGCTCCAACCCGGCAGAAGCCACAAACACATATCGATTGCACATTGTCTACCCCCGGCGGAGGGAGCATCAACCCCACACACACACACACACACACACACACACGCATGGATATAATCCGGGCCACACCCTCCATACATTTCCAGCTTACACAGATACACACACACACACACACACACCCACATACACTGATTTATTAGGTGCAACCAAAAGTAATCGATATTTTGACTTTGGAATTCATTTTATTTTGCCAAAAAAGAAACTATTCAATCTACTATATATATATATATATATATATATATATATATATATATATATATATATATATATTCACCGATATTATCGACACAACTCTCAGCCGCCACTTCATGAGAAAATGAATGAACGAATAGGAATATTAAAATATGACCCGTTCGATATTTCGTAATCGCGGGAGGGGGGGGGGAAATTCGGATACAGCCAATTAATAGTTTTACGAATTACGAATACTGTATCTTTATATTTAAATATACGTATCGTGGACAGATGTTTTAATTATAAAATTCAAGTATCCCCCCGTTTTCAGTAATATTGGGTTTGACAACTAAGTAATTGCTGAATTCAGCGCACAACAAGTGGCGTTGTACATATTTTTAAGTGCGTCAGTACATCTTCGATACGTTATATTATTTGGTCCTTACTGAAACATTCGGTATCAAAATTACATCGACCGGTCGAACTGTGTGTGTGTAAAAAGTGAGCGTTTCCTTCACATTTTGCTATTTTTTTCGCTATATTTATTTATGACGACCAAATAAAGTCCCCTCCACCGATTCGAATCGCCGCAGTCCGACACTGGGACATTGCAGAGAGGCCGAATCTATCTTTATAATACGCCCAATCGAAACCATCTACGGCTTATCTGTACAAAAATATGTACAACGCCACTTGTTGGCGAATTCCGCAATTACTTAGTTGTCAACCGAATATAATTATTGGACGTTACTTCGGCGATATTGCCGGGGTACTGTCGGCACTGTTGAAAATTTGAATTTGCCGTTTAGAGTATTAAAAAAAAAAAATAAAGTGAAAGTTAAATTCGTACCGAGCAGCGGTAGTACCTCATTGCGCTAAATGAATAAACCGGGGGTTATATTGTTGAAAACTAACAACTTTTGTGTAATGGACGACTGAAGACGGTCAGCGGTCGAAACCGGTTCGGCGAAGGGCTGTGATTTTTGCGTTTCTATATCCCCAATATATATATATATATATATATATATATATATATATATATATATATATATATATATATCTGTAACGCTGTCGTCTGGAAAAAATTTATCCGGGCGCCGGGCGGACTTTATTAGCTCGTCGGCCGGAGGGATAGGAGGGAGGGATGTCGGTACGCCATATTTCAAGTGAAGTACCCCGGGTCACCCCACCACTAACGGGGGCCGTATTTTATAACCATACACTGTCTCTGTGTGTCTCGAGTGGCCGTGTGTAAGTAGTGGGCCCAATAAATTACGACACTCGGACGACAGAATAGGCGTTCAGGAGGCCAACTTACCAACTTAACAAAGCCCCCTCGTCCCTCCACAATCGCCGTTCAAAATATTTGTTGCCTAATTGAAAATCCAACAACAGCGTAATGCCAAAAAAATGCCCTTAAAATGTTAGTAAAATAAAGGGGGATTTTCTCCTCCACACGTCATCAGTGCTACTCGAACGTCAATTTCGCCTATTGCAGTCTACAGTTGTGACAATAGAACAGTGAAAAAAATAAATTTAACTGGCCCGAATGCGGATGTAATTAGAGAGTTATGTGAGGACAATCTCTCACCTAATCCAGGAATTATAGAGGTAATATTTTTCATCGTAATTTTTCGTTTTTAATCGTTCCGCTATCGGAACAAAAACAGGTGACGAAGCGCTATTCAATGCACGGGCGATGATTCACAAAGCCGTGTACTTCAGTTACGATCTGTTTTACTGTCTCGACAGCTAGCAATAAGAGAGCTGTGCGGGGAAAAAGAATAAGGGGAGAATAGGAAAATGCCGCTGAAAGATAAAGCGCTTTTTTAAAAGTACTCCAATTATACTCGAAAACTTTTAGCGCTTTAAAAAAAACAGAAAAGAAAAAAGAAGGAAGACTCGAGATTACAAAGAAACTTCAGAAAGTGCAGAGATGAATATTCGAACACTATAATATCGACAATCACATGTCGCTTTCCAACTTGAGACAGCTAAGTTGGACGAAGGATAAGTTAATAATACGAAGATTCCATAATAATTCCTTCCGGCCGATCCCAACACACCTGGACAACACGTGATTAAAACACGAAAAAAGCCGGTGTTCCCCCAGTTATACTATCCCGGAATACGCCGAACGCCTTCCATTCTCTGGTTATACTATACATCGGGACAGTATCTGTCATTTCCTTCGTGCATAAATATTATAAATAAATTAATTTGAAGATATTTTACAAATTAAGTTCTCCTATTACATATATATATATATATATATATATATATATATATATATATATTTTCCCAAAATTTAATTTGAACGACATACGGCATATAAGCGTGTGTGGCCATGATGGCGGCCGCGCGCCTTACGTAATAATCCTTACGTGACAAATACCGTTTTTCGTCGTGGAGTGATAGCCGGCCCTCTTTCCTACGGCACAGCGAATATCCTCACAATTGTCACGCGCCAAATTCATTTCGACCGTCTGTCCGGCCACGGACAATTGTTGGCCTCTATTCGGTCTTTAACGCTAAACCCAATTTTCTGCAATGTTCACCTCCATCAACACTAATAATAATAGCGGGGTTTTTTTTCTTAATTTCAAAAACAGCGGTCCCCGGGCGAGTTACATACACTTGCCCCCAATAAGGGGAAGGTTAAAAATTTTCAGGATACATACAATTTGAGGCAATAACGTGATGTTCGCGTATGACTTTTTCTCGAAAAAAAATTCTCCAGAAAATATTAACACCCGATGATGGTTCGCTTGCGTTGCACGTATTGTCGAAATGAAAGGTTCGGTCGGAAAATTGCTCAGAGAAAAGGAAACATCGTTTGCCGAAGTTGACTAAACCCGGTGACCGCAAATATTGCTGCTGAGAGTTGAATAGACTGGGAATTTTCCCAATGGGGGGACGGCTACTGAAGATCCTATCTGAAAACCTATCTGAAAAAATGAGTTATCGCTAACCACCGTTAGGACACAACAGTATAATATTACTGTGCGTTGTCCGCATATTTCGCCCAATATTACGCCGATACTGCCGTATTCTATCAACAAATCGGTACACCACTTCACCGTCGAGTGGACTGTTTGTTTTAATTGCTTCGATCGGTAAACATGGGCGGGGACATGGCGTATGACCGGATTTCAGAGTGGAATGAAACTGACGGGGGTTGGCCGTTCATCATTCATCCGCCGGTGAACCCCCCAGTGATATGGCAGGCTAATGGACCGTAGTATATAGCCCGTGTGTTCACCGGCTACATGGTACATGTTCGCCGGCCCTAATGCCCCCGCCCCCGCCACCCCCGGCCCGGGCAGACCGGTCTATCGATTGATTCTGACGCGTCCGTCACCAGAGAGTCACCCCGATTATGAGTATCCCACGTATTTCACGTGTCCACTCTTCGGCCGAAGGTCGCATTAATGTGCGAAAGATCCGGTCATTTTTTTTTGTTTCGGTTTTTCGCGACATCGCGCTGTCGAACAGCGCTATGATTATGTATCCAAAAAAATTGTATCCACTGTTCTGCAAGTCCATAACTTGCAAACTGATTGACGGAGTTGTGTCTCATTTTTGGTAGTGTTATTATAGTGTTGTAGTTCGGGGGCAATTGCGCCCCATACAATACGTTGTATGTATGGGGCTTATCTCGAAGAAAATCTACCAGGAAGATGGATAGAGGCCGTAGGGGTCCACCAGGCGTTCCCCCCGGACTTAACTCCTCTGGACTTTTACCTCCTGTGGGGGGAACACTAAAGGACGTCGTTTATCGACGACAAAAGCCAGGCACATTGGATGAACTTCGAGAATCCATCCTACATATTCATGTGCAAATATCCAACTGAATACGTTGCAGTCAGTAGTCGGTGCTGCAGTTCGGCAGGCATCGTTTGAGTGTGGATATTAATGGTGACCATTTCGAACACCTAAAGCTTTAAGTTGGACTTTAAGCTACAATTTCACCAAAAATGATGAGACAACTCAGTCAATTGGTTTGCAAGTTATGGACCGTTGAACGGTGGATACATTTTTTTTGTACCCCTCTGTATATAAATATATACATGCAGAAAATACGGGCAGAATTTCTACCGAAAATGGCTCCGGTCTCAACAATTTTCCAACGAAAACACATTTTTTTAACCCTCAATTGGCCCGTATAACTTTCAGGTCGCATTTCAATTTATCGAAATTTTACCAAATAATTATAGCTTTTTTAGTGAGATGCATCCTTAATCTTAATCCTATAACGTTGTCAAGACAACCAATATCAATATAAATTCTTTTTTCAGTCGAATATACAGGTTTATAATTGCAGATTTTTCATTCCCCCAATTTATTTGGATTTAAAATACAAATTCGGCCCATAGAGGGTTAAATTTAAACGAATTGAAAACAGTCTGCTAATATTTCCCCATTATGCTACGATTATCTATAGCAGAAATATTCGCCTGATCTTCATCCATATCCTTATCCATATATATATATATATATATATATATATATATATATATATATATATATATATATTAGGTGGGGGAAAAAGTAATCCATTATTTGATCACTAATTGGAGCGATGATTTAATTTAATGGATGGGATTACTTTATGATTTAAAACTGTTTTGCGGACTATGCTTTTGTGCTCGAATTTTCACCTTTGTCGAAGTGAAATTGAAAAAAAAAATTTCCTCTCCATCCACCTACATCTTTTTCTACGCTCTTTAACACCCAACTAAATCTATGAATCATAAAAATGGTAAAATGCGCTTGTTTTGTAGGGTAAAATCCCCCCCCCCCCACGCTTCGATAGCTATAAATTTGACCCGATATATACCAGTAATTCAGTCAAGCGACCAAATATGGATTACTTTTTCCCCAATACTAATATAAAATAAAAATATGGAGACGGGAGTGACGGTAACGGGCGAATACCAGACATTCCCTATTTATAATTGGTATTGCGACTTTGTAATTGGTAATTGGTGACTTTGAAGCCAGTGGGAGGCCCATTTAATAGGAGAATTGCACGCTATCCAAGAGCGGCGGGGGACATTCTAAGGCTAAAGGATTAGATTTTAGATTAGGTCAAACTATTTAAAAGGAAACACAGAGCGCTGCTGAATAGGACGGACAACGGTTTAATGTTATCTTTGACCCCACCCCCCCCAAAAAAAACTGACTAAATTAAAATTAGACCTTGAACGAGGTCATTAATTCGAATAATTCCGGGACATTTTTAAAAATGCATAAATTCCAACTCGATCTGCAGGAAATGATTCGACGAACGGATAAAGATCCCCTCCTTTTATGTCATGTAAATGTGACATTTGACTACAATTCCATCCATTAGTATCCATCTTCTACTATTTCATCATTTGATATTAATTTCAATTCTGTAAATCGACTTATATCCAGTAATGTGACGGACGGACCAAATAATAACGTATCAAAGAATCTGTGTTGAAGATGTTGACGCACTTAAAAATATGTACAACGCCACTTGTTGTGGTGAATTCCGCAATTACTTAGCTGTCGACCCAATAGTTTGTTAAATTTCATGAAGCGTACTTTAGGAGAGAAAAATTGTCCATTTCAGATGATAAGAGACGACATTTCGAACTCTCGGGAGGTCGAAAATTCGGTATTTTTTTTTAAATTCAAAATGTACTTTTGGCCGATCTATTAGACGGAGGCGGTGTCGGGATCGATAGCGGTCGTATAACATAATTTCAAAAACGATAACCCCCTTTTTCTCCCCCTTTAGACACTCCATTAGATTATCAACCCTCGGTACGATCGTTGGCGAAAATGAAAAAGTAATGGAAGGGCTGGAGGGGGGGTTGAAAAATGGCGGCGCCCCGTCGTACAAGGGAGGCGATAAAGAAAGTTCATTTCTTTCTACAAGAATGACACCGCCAAAAAAAGAAAAAGAAGAAGGATGAATGATTGTTATTGGCTCTGTAATCGGTTGAATTCGAGCCGTTGAATAGAGAAAAAGGACGAGGGTTCCATAGCATCCGTGAAATCCGATTCAGAGTATAAAAGGTTAATGAATGAACCGATTATAATCGCGACTACAATTTTTTTTTTTATTATATCTAGAGAGATTGTGCGCTATGAAATAACCCATTGAGCCTTGCTCACGTGACAAGGCGACCTACTGCTTTTTGCGTGGCGAAAAGCCGAAACAGTTCCTCCACCTTACGGAACAGTCGCGACGAAGATGGACACACCCCCCCCCCCCCCGCAGTCGTCCGGGTCGCGGCCAGTTCTACAAGGTTATAACGTTAAAATTTTTATTAGGGACAGAAGGACGGGTTCCATTACGGCATGAATTTTAACCGGTCGGAAACCGTCGTCCGGATGAATATTTCTGCTCGGGTTTGGGCCGGCCCCTGAAGAGCCTCGGTTTTCCCGCAGCTTTTCCTCCCTCCCTCCCTCCCTCCCTCCGCGGACACAATGAATAAACCATTACGGATTTCCCGGCCTTAAAATTGCGGCCGCTACGTGCCCCGCGGGCCTCGATTTTTAAATCCTTCAATGTTTCATAGGGACCGGTTGGTGGGGTAGGAGGAGGGGCAAATATTCGGGGGCGCTTTTCCGGTCACGTTTCCCTTTCTTTTTTTCTTTTTTCTCTTTCTGCCCGAGAGAAAATCGTTCCGCCCCCAACACAGAGTACGAACAATTCGCCGAAAGTCATGGTGCGCGGGGCGCCCTTACAACTGTTTCGGGTCTACACAATTGAAAAAGAAAAACTAACCAGCGTTAATGTTCAATAGCAAATTCGACTGATAAAGTTGTAGGAATGATAAGATTCATTTCGAGTCATCAATTACGGACGTTATTGTCTCGAAAGTCGTACTGAAACGATCGCGCCAATGGCCATCGATGGCTACGTTAGGCCTCAGAAGTAATTCCTTTACAGTCCCACAATACAGACAAACACTGTTTTTGCTTACTAACGCGTGTAAACCTCGTCGTTTTACAGTATTTTGTGCATTTGTACAGAGGCCGGTGGTACGACGTGGACGTCAGTCTCTGATGGACGTACCCAACGTGTACCCAATCATAATTTTGAACAATATATTCGTTGATCACCCGCGTTCACGTTTCAAACTGAACCGGTACCGGTGGTGGGACGTTTAAATTCTCGCCCCGGAGACTGTCCCCGGTAGCCATCGATCCGGCAGCCTCCTCCTCCTCCTCCTCCGTAATGGACAACCGAATTATCCGATCATCGCCGAACAAAATTGGACCGTTAACCGGAACAGTGGAGTAATTACGCACGTGGAGTCCATCGTCGGGGTTCCCGTTTAACACTCCCCAATTGCCTATCGATAATGAAAACCAATTTTCAAACCCCCAATATTGTTTGACCCCCAGCCTGGTCAAACCGCCAAAATTATTACAATACGGAATGGAAAACCGTTCGATAAATTAAATACTTTTTTAAGATGGATTCTCCTCTCAAAAGTACATTCGTGTCACATCAAATCGCTTCCGTCGTTTTAAAATATGATTTTAAAAATTGTAATCGAGGCTAAAAAGAAAAAAAAAATGAATCACTAATTAAGCCCACCCTCGTTGGGCTCGATGTAATCACAATTATACGTTCTCCTACAGGAATCAATTATCGCACGTTCATACAACAACTTCGATTCCGACGAATTTTCTTTATCTGTCCCGGGATAGAAACCATAAAAAAAATAAGATGGAAGAACGAGAGAGACGGACTCGAGGAACCGAAAGAGAGGGAGCGGAGGGGGAGGGAAATTATTTAATTCAGTCGGGTGGAAAATGAAAACGGAGAAGAGAGGGAAATAGAGAAAGAGAGAGAGAGAGAGAAAGAGGGTTTTTCATCGGAAAGTTTCATATGTCGGCAACGAGGGGAGGGACCGGTCTAATAAAAACGCATTTTCCACGTTCGACCGACGCCGAATCGAGATTTACTATTTGGACGGCCACTGCACACAGTTTTCCCCTTTCTCGTCGCCCAAACGGGCAAAAGAAATTGAAAATTTTACGCCGGAAAAATTTCACGAGGGGCTAACTGATAATGGCGGACAGAACGAGCGAAGCGTTGCAAAAAACAAACCGATGTGAAAAGTCTCGCCGGTCACCTACACTCGATTGGGGTTCTCCCAACAAATATCCAGAACATTGAAACTCTATGGCATCAATTGAAAAATTGTTTCCGTCTCCGACAGTGCTGACAGGACGCTTCGTAGACCGCTCAAGCGGCTACAACGTATATTATATTGTATATTATTAGGAGTACCCGAAAGTAACATTTTGACTTTGGAATTCATTTTATTTTGCCAAAAAAGAAACTTTAATTATTCATCTACTATATATTCACCGATATAAACTCTACGGCCACTTTTCCGGCAAATTTTCGATTCCCCCCCTCATGAAGAAAACTCCTCGAGACCGAAATACATCTTATCAAATTGTCGATTACTTTTGAATAAACTTTAATATATTCACTAAGAATCCTTCGGAGCATAAACTGGAGTTAACGAAATATTCGGGGTCGGATAAGTTGAAATTCTACAATCGGAGGAAAACTCGGAACGCCGCGCCCCGATCTTAAATTGCTAATTTTCCCAGCAGAAAAATATTTCCCTTCGACGGAAACAACGCGTATCACAGTTTTGAAAATAGGATTTAGCGAATTTCGAATAGACGACGGGGATATTTGGTTGGGCAATCCGAATCGATATTGAGAACCGTGTCGATTTTCTTTCACTTTCCAGCCTTATTTCATGACTTAATAGTTAATACTTTCAGCAAATGACAAATGTTTTTTGGGGGGAGAGAAAATATTACAGGGCGGAGAGAGTCTATTTAGACACTGCTCCTTATCCAGGGTAACCCTCCAAAATCAATATTCATGTACTCTGTCACAATTGAGGGGCTGTCGACCGAAACAAATCCTACTAGGGGTGTTTGAAAATATCGCCGATTTTGAAAATGTACTGATTAATTAAAACTGAGGTGTTGAAATTGAATTATTGACGAAAAGAAACAACAATAATAACTGTAATTAACATACGAGGTCTGTTCAAAAGTATCGCGAATTTCCGCGAAATAAGTATATTCAATCTACTGGTTTTTGTAGCCCCATTGCATCTCACTTATGCCGACAATTTCAGCCGTTCGGTTAATCTTTTAAAGCCGCATTTCTCGCACGTTTTTTCGTGGTTCGTCTTCTTCGATTTTTTTACCCATTCCGAAAAATGTGGATCGGAGAATCCGTGTCAAATTTTGTGCGAAAAACACAAAATTAAGTGCGCGGAAGCCGATCGAATGTTGACTTGTGGCGTATGCGGTGAAACTACCTTGGAGCGAAGGGACGTTTATCGGCGGTACAAATATTTTCAGAGGGCCAAAAGGGACAAAAAAATTGACTAAGTCAAATCAATTAGTATCAGCCAATCGCCGAATCACCGTTAGAGAAGAAGTTGCCGAATCGCAAGTTGAGAAGTTCCGCCAGAAACGCCCAGATTTGTGGTAGAACAAACTGGTGATGTTAACGCCCCTGCTCACAACACAACGCTTGGGGGATCTGGCCCCCTCTGTGGGCCGCCTTTTTCTCGTTCCCCAAAATTGAAAAGGCTCTACGAAAGGACGACGCTGCGCTACAATTGAGTGGGTGAAACGGCGTCGAAGATTTGGAGCTTAACGAGAGATCACAAAAAATGAATTTTCCAAGCGCTTCGAGGATTGGAAGGAGCGTTGGCACAAGTGTATATCCGGTGGGGATTACTTTGAAGGGGACAAAATAGATTCGCGATACTTATTGAATATATAGTTTGGTAAAAGGCCCACACCCGGGTACGATAATTTTGCACTCGGGGAAGGAGGATCCCATTCTGTAGTCAGAAACCCCCCATCATCTTGGGCTATCATCGAGGGTGGATCGGAACCCTTCCTCCGTTTCTGAGATAACCAACGCCCGACTCGGTTTTTCAGCTAAATAAGCACATTCTTATACAGAGATCGGGCCCACTTTCAGTTATCGGGGACTTTTACCGCCGAGCAGCCGGCCAGCTCTTCTTCCGTTTCCGTAACAAGAACAAAAAATTAATTTTCAAAAATAAATTTCACTTCTACGCAAGACAGGCTTGGGGGTATACCGCGGAGTATTTCCAGGTTCCTCGCATAAATTTGCCACATTATCTCCCATCATTGAATTGCGATAATAATTTTTAAAGTAGAAGAAGCGTCAATGATTGTTGCAGTTTCATGACTTACAAAACCGTGATTATATCCCAGTAATCGGACCGAAAAATTCGTAATAACGCAATAAATAAAAAAAAATCCGTTCGTAAATCGATCCTCCAATTTAGGCTCTGAGTGAGTATAATCATCGAACTTGAGTCGGCCGTAAAAGATATCGTTGAAAATATAACGAGCCGAACCCGTTTCTATAATGAATTTCAGTTTTCCTTAACGCCGCCACGAGATATCCCATAAATTCGTCGCTTTATCTCCAATTTAAACTAGCCTCTTGCCGTTGACGGAAGAATTCGGCGATCGACCGAGATCGATGGAAATGACGAGATTGGGGCGCCGATAACAAATTAAAGGCCCAATAAAAGGAGACATTTTCGTGTGACGAACGACGAAATATATATATATATATATATATATATATATATATATATATATATAGACCGGAACGGAGAGAAAACGACGGTCTCTAAAACAGAAATGGCCGGAACAAACAAACACGATGCGATAAATTAATCCCGAACAGATGTAATTATCCTCGGCGTTAATTTACGAGAAATAGTTAATTAAATCGGCACTCGAAACTGCCCCACTTTATCCCTACAAACAATATATATATATATATATATATATATATATATATATATATATATATATAAACCGACCTGGCTTTATAGTTCTCTAATCTGTAAATCGAATTAACAGTGGAATTCTCTTAACTTCGGTACACGGAACGTTACAAATAAATGTCATCTATTGAAATAAATTTTATTACATTAACGGGGGAATGTCGACATTTACCATATACCGGTCTTTCACAGTAACGTATATTTTGTAGTACGGTATAAAATTGTTTTCGCCTTCAAATAAAATTTCCTCATTGCCCTACTGAAGACGGTGAAACATGGTAACCAACCAGTTTTTTTTCGTCCATTACCGATAAAACGGATGTTTACGCCACTCGTAACAGTTTTCAGGATAAACTAGCACATATCGTTAGTTGTGCCGACGCCAAAAAAAAACAGACCGGCGTTGGACAATTTTTATATTGAAACCACTCAATTCAATTGGCCTCGCTCTGAACGAACAATAAATTGAAGTTCAACATCAACGGATGACGGGTTGATTGATAATGGGTATATTTTAAGTCAACTATGCTTCAATGAATACAAACCCCTAGGCACTCTTCAGTCGTAGCCCCGATTATGGAACCGGTAATAGTTGCGAAACGTCGGTAAGAAGTTTAATCCCCGAATCGGGTTTCGGAAATCTCCTTTTCAGGCGCCCCGATATGTGTTCTGTGCGGGACAATAAAAGTATAACAAGAAAATTCCTCTCAGGGCGGGGGTTACAGTGTGTAGAGGGGTGGGGGTGGGGGGCGTATTTGAAATGGAATCGGCGGGAAGCGGAGTAGAATGGGACGGGGACTAAGCGGATTTCGGGGGTCGAAACAACCCCATTTGTGGCCACGACGAGACCACTGACAAATCACACCCTATGCTTTTTATACGCCGGTGATTCCATCCTCCCGCCACCTTATATTTGGCCGTCGAACCGAAAAATAGCTTACAACGTCCCCAGAGCCTACAAGCCCATACGAAAATACAAAAACAAATTTACGAAATTAGTATTTTCTAGGGGATTGAATAGTAGTTTTGTGGTCTGCGAGGGGTCGGAATACCGTAGGATTTCCTGTGTTTCTGTCTGCCCTCGTCGGTGCGGTCTTTTCATCTTCGGCCGCTCGCCATCTTCAGTAGCAGCGGTGTTTGAATGTTTTTCGTGCATCCTCACTGCACTTTGCACAAAAGCACCAATAAAGAGTGCAGTGAGGATGCCCCCAGGAGAAACGTCCAAAGTGAGTCATGAGTGACTAACACCGCTCTACTGAAGGTGGCGAGCGGCCGAAACCGGTCCGGCGAAAGACCAAACTGGCAGCGTGAGGAGACAGAAAAAGCACAACAAATCTACGGTATTCCAACCCCTCGCAGACCTCAAAACAGGTATGATAAACTATTTAATTTCTGGTATTAAAAAACATGATATCTGATTATGCGCCACTTATCATTATTCTTTTTTGTAAATTCTCTTATATTTTCAATAGCTCAAAAACTTGCTTCCTTCAAGTTCCAATTGTGAATTAGGGTTAACAGTATACTGTCAGCCAATAGACAGACGTCAGTCCGAAGTGCCAAAAGTGACTAACACGGCGCTACTGAAGATGGCGAGCGGCCGAAACCGGCGAGAGGAGACGGAAACACACGGAATCTATCGAATTTGTCCTGCGCCGACAGCATTTTCACTTTAAACTTTTTCGTGTCGTAAACTTTATTACAGGAAAATGCAATCTTTATGCAATAAAGTCTGCAATAAACAAATTTGACCAGCCCATGTCGTCGTGAAAATTCTTCACCGAGAACACGTTTGGTATTATCCGAAAACGGGGTTTTCCGGCTGTACGACCGAGAACAAATATTTGCGAAATATGACCGATAAACTGTTTTCTAACCGCGGAGGACTGAAAATTCTAAGGGAATAGGAAAAACAGGGAACCGCAAACGGTTTTTTCTTTCTTTCCTTTTTTCGGAGATCGGAGATAATTGCGCGATTCGAACACCGTTAACTTCCAATCGGCCGTCGGCAGCTTGCACAATACGGCGGGAAGAACAATCCGGGAGAAAGTTGTCAAAACGGAGGGAATAAATGTCGCAAGTAGAGGGGAAAACTCGCGAGTCGGTCTCGCATCAGAAATTCCCCCACGGGATTCCAAAGTTCCAAAGTTCTTCCGTCACGTTCGGCCCCTGTATCCGTACAGAGACGAGAAAAGAAAGTCTTTTAAAGTCCCTACACACTTTTCAGGAATATTACTTTTGTTCTATATAAGGACAGGAATTTTCGACTTAAGAACAAAGCGCGATTAGGACGAAATTCGGGATTTAAAAAAGGGAAAACTATCGTTTTGTCAGCGAACTCGCCAAAGAAAAATATAAAGAAAGTACGCTCCAGAATTGGACGCGGCCCTAACCCTACGCGACAAAATATCATAATTAGGTTTTAAATTATCACAACATCAGAACTTTCGTACTTGAACTGTAGGATTCGATAAAACAGATAAATATTAACAAAATTCAAACCTTACCGACGAAAATACCGATCTTAAAGTCCAGTTTATCCGCGAACTCCCCGTACAAAAGTGCAGAGAAATTCCGGAATAGTGACAAAATGATCTCCAATTTAAACTATTTTCGAAACGCGAATTTAATGAACGTTTTTTTTGGTCGAACAGACATTTTCAAACGCTGCGCGGCGTTTGCGACCCGTCCGTAATTTAAGACCGGTACAAAAGCCGGAATTGCACAAATTACAAAGGGAGGATTCCTACAATTTCCGTTTCTTTTTCTTCCCTTTTCTCTTCCCCCAGTCTTGCACAGTCTGGCAGACTAAATCATCAATACTCAACAACAGGAATTTAGTTATTTCTACAATTTATTGCAGATATACACAATAATATACACACCAGCTTTGGCATAAACCAAGGATCACGAAACTTTTCAAGCTCTCGCGCCCATTTCTACAACACAGAAGTATATTCCCGCACAAAACTGACACTCAAGAAAGATAAGTCGAAAAGACTTAACTTGGATTAGCCTTAACAAACTCACAACTAGAATTATAACTGTTAACCCTTAATTCCCACTTAGAACTCAGACAACTTTTAGAGAAGAAACAAGCGAGTAGGCGAGTTTTTGAGCTATTGAAAACATAATTTTATTTAAAAATAAAAAGTTTACCCGCCGGCAAAAGCGCACAGCAGTCACAATTTACAAAAAGGAATAAAGATATTTTAAAGATACTCGCCGGCTTTTCGGCCGCTCGCCGAATCTTCAGTAG
Source organism: Lethocerus indicus (assembly GCA_019843655.1). Lineage (NCBI taxonomy): Eukaryota > Metazoa > Arthropoda > Insecta > Hemiptera > Belostomatidae > Lethocerus > Lethocerus indicus. Next base: position 421,619 of record JACDQD010000003.1, read on the forward strand.
CGCTGTCTCAGTCACTCATGACGCCGCTACTGAAGATTCGGCGAGCGGCCGAAAAGCCGGTCTAGCAAAAGACCGAACCGGCGAAAAGAGAAAGAAAGAAACACTACAAACCTACAGAAATTGAATACATTTCCTGTTCGAATTTTTCAATTACAAAATTTCAATTTTTCCAATTTTTTTTTGGAGTTTTCCAATTTACTCAGATTATTAAGTGACACAACAAAACACATACAGTGGAACTAAAATGATAATTGAAATATAGGATATTATATTGTTATTGGAGTAGAACGATGGAGAGTATTGAGGACAAAAGTATTTCGATTTTCTATTAATATTTTGAATCGTCCGCGGACGTTTTCGCCGTATAATTCTTCTGCAACTAATAGCGAAAGCTCCGATTGTGATAAAAAAATAAAATTGTAGCCTACGGGCGAAACGATTTGTCCACGATTAGACTAAATAGTCGAGGGTGGAATTAAACTGGGGGGGTTGTTGGCGTGAGAGGCAAAGTTTATCTGCAATTCGCAGTTCGTTTTTCCCCAATTTTCCCCCCGTCCTTCGTCCTGCCGAGAGAAACATTCGTTAACATATTTTTTTTTTTTTATAACAGAATTAAATAATAAACGGCTTTTCCGAGACACTTTTTGTCTCGGGCTCAAACAGAAATTATAGAAGGGGACGATGCTCGGCCGGGTTTTAAATATTATTTCTTTCAATTTTTGTATCAGTCATTAACGTCATTCTGACGTTATTCAACGTCTCTGAAGAAAATTACGCGGAAAACTGAATCAATCGACTTGACCAATCATTTATTGATGAGTGGAATATTTGTTTATTCCTGTACACACTGCACGAGAAACATTCGGCGGAAAAGTCGTTAGTTATGTGAAAAGCGCCGATTGGTTAGTAAACGAGACTTATATCATGACGATGATATCATTTGAGCTGCGATAAGTGTAAAAAAGAAAAAAACCCTCTCGGTTTATTTAAATGTCGTATTCGAAACTGACAAAATACGAATACATAAAATTGGAGTAGACGATATTATTATGTACCAATCTATGAACTGTGTCACACACGTGACTGTATACGGTGTAACATTCGTCGAAGAGGCGAATTTATTTTAACATTTTAAACAATCATCATCGTCGTCATCATCATCCCCTATTACCAGAGCATAAATGTCTGAAATAATTTCCAGTACGATCGTTTTAATCGTGCGGATTTAGATTGGGCAGTATTAAATTGACGGATGAATGATTCCGGGATTAAGATTATATTTTCTGGTCTGGTTTCCACCAGATTTCGGTGGATTGAATTTCTATTTATGGCGGTAAAAAGCCGCAATTTTCCGCCGATCTAGATTTCCAGGCGGTTTTTCTTCAACCCCCTCCCACTCCGCTATTATTTATTGCTGGCGCGGATAAAAGGCATTCATTTATAAATCCACGAGCGATGAGATAATAAAATATTATTTTTTTCTTCTTCTACCGTTTCCTTTCTGCCCGCTTTTCATAATAAAGTTCTATTATAGTTCAAATAGACGGGGGGGGGGGCCGCTGCACAGGAGGGTTTTATCTCGGCTCTTGTTATTATTAATTTTTAAATTGCTATCAATTTTCATTAGTGGTTTGGGCGGTGCACGCCAGTGTGTAATTTATGTGTTGGGGGAAGGGGGCCGCTTTTAAAGAGAGCACACAAAATGATAGAGTACGAGCGTCATAACCTGTTATTAAATATTTTCACTTTAAATATTTATTATCCAGTCATTTGTCAACGGCCGATAAGTGTGTGATAAATTGAGACCTGTTTACGGACCGGTTTTTTTAAGTCTCTCTAAAAAAACCTTAGGATCTGGTAGTATTTGTTGTGTTTCTGTCTCATCCCCCGCCGGTCTGGTCTTTTGATAGACCGGTTTCGGCCGCTCGCCATCTTCAGTACTGACAGGATGCCCGAAAAACATCCAAAGTGCCAATAGTGACTGACACACAACGCTACTGAAGATGGCGAGCGGCCGAAACCGGTCTAGAAATACAACAAATCTACGCCATTTCAAAACCTCGCCGACCACAAAACAGGTATTTTAAATATTAGGATCTTATAACAGTTTATAAGCATTATTTTATTAGGGGTACCCAAGAGTAATCAACATTTTGACTTTGCTAATTCATTTTATTTTGCCAAAAAAGAAACTTTAATCATTAATCTACTATATATTCACCAATATTATCAACAACGACTCTCTGCCACTTTTCCGGCAAATTTTCGATTCCCCTCTTGAAGAACTCCACCAAGGCCAAAATACATCTTATCAAATTGTTGATTACTTTTGGGTACCTATAACGCCTACAAAATTTCGCAATCTACAAACCTTCTTAAATATGTTGGTTAACAATGTTTTAAAAATATCGTGAGAAAATATTCGCGCAAATTTCATTCTATTATCACCAATTTTTATGTAGCTTATCGGTAATAATACCAATGAATTAAATATAGACTATTCATTGAAATATGCTAAAAAAAAATTATCGGTCTCATTATTAATTTAAATATATCTTATTATATATTGTTATTTCATTACTGATATTTATGCCCTAATCGTTGGATGATGCTAAAAAGGCTCATTTAAGTGTTTACAGACTTTAATGTTTAAGGGTGGATTTGGCCGTTCAAGTGTCAAAATCAAATGCATACAAATATTCCGCGGGGTCGTTGAGTTGGCCGAGATTGGGCCATTTATCAGGGATTAAAAAAAAAACAGGCAATTTTCAAACCGGATCGGGATCAGAAATATCCAAACGCTATTGGTACCACCGGTGACCCCCCCCCGTGACCTACTTCAATTTATCATGACCGGGGTGGGGTCATACCACCTGTTACCCATCTAGGTATATGTCGAGGGGTAAAATCACACCCCGCCCCCCCCGCCACTATTCACTACCCTTAACCCGAGGGACGGACGGTAATCGATGACCGAAAAACAACCCTGCATGACCCAGCGTTGCGCCACCCTTTGAAAATCATGTCCCCGCCGCCCGTCAAAAATACGCTTATCCCAAAGATTTGACCGTTAAAATATGTTCGGGCCAGTATTTTTCTCTAGTTAAGCCACGATTACAATCTGGTGACAGTGCTATGGGAATGATATATATATATATATATATATATATATATATATATATATATATAGGGGGAAGCAGCTAATTCGTAAAAGGACAGAATTCATTGCGCGGTCAGAATCATAAAGTGGGGGCGTTAACGGTTTTACGAAGGATAACAGGTTGTAACGATTGAATCACATACGAGTTATAAATTATAAATTATATATCGCCGTAGACTCGACTCAAAAGAATCGACTTTTGGACCGAAAATTTGGACTTTTAAAGACGGTTACCAATTCAATATCGAATAGACTCATTACGCTCCGTTCGGATTCGCACGAAAATACAATTCCCAAACATATATGATACATAAACGGTGGGGTTTTTGTATGATACAAATACAATACGTTAGGCACTAACTTCCGGTAGGATCGCACAATAATGTGGAATTGTTACTCTGTTTTGAAATATCCGATCCTAAAGGAAGCCGGTTAGTGAGCGAAAATTTTGAGTGAAAATTCTCTAAATTGAGATTTTAAACGAAACAGCGATAATTCACAAATTATGTTCGCGGAAACTTTCGCTCCTTTATTATTTATTGCAGTTCGGCTACTTTTTTGTTGAACTTCATTACGCCAAATACTTTAATTTTTTTTTAAGTTTACCCCTATCGGCGTTTAGAATTCGGCCGATAATTTTCCACACTTAATAAGGAAAAATATTAACGACAAAATGCAAATAATTTTTCAATTCAATTAAAAATGAAAATTGTGTCTCCGAATTACTAATTGTAATTGTAATTGCCCGCTGACGCCCAGAACAAATTCCACGAGAGGAGATGTCAATATTACATGGAATTGACGATAGTTTCAAGGGTACAGAAAATTGAAACGAAATGCGAATATTTAAAGTTCCAATTTAACGGTCAGTATAAATCCTTCCTTTCTGTTTTTTATTCGTCGTTTTTTTTCAAAGTCTTTAGAGAAATAACGAATCACCCGCTACATATACATGAGGGGCGGGGCCACCATTAGAAGGGGGGCGGGGGGGATGAAACCGGTAGCGGAATACCAAATCGGGGAAAATAGAAAGAGAAACAGACCACTACCGCCCCAATCTCTATTCTGATTGCATCTATCGCTCTATCTATCTCTCTATCTCTCTGTCCGCCTTTCTATTCTGTATTCCTCTCTCTCTCTCTCTCTCTCTCTCTCTCCTCTCTCTCTCTCTCTTTCCCTCTCAGTGGGACGAACGGGCCCACTGCACGCCCAACGATTACAAACAGATTATATGAAACTAAATTACACTCCGGGCAAGTAATAAAAGTGTAAGTAGCCCAGTAGTGAAGCCCGGAAGACCCCACCTCCTCTTTCTAACTACTGAGGCTGAAGGAAAATCAACACATCGAACGTTCCCATAACATCATACCCAATTGTTCCAACAGTGTTGGCATGTTAGTCTAGTCTAAAACATAAGAATCTACAATTCCTCACTTGCCAGCGTAGATATCTAATCGGTTTTTACCTTACGCCTTTCTTTCCAGTGTTTCACTTTTGCTCCACTGTTGTTTCCCCGCCTTTATTTCCAATTCTCCCCAATCGATTTTCTTACAGTTCTCTCAATTACTTTGCATTGTTCCACTCAGGTCAATTTAAATTTTAATTTTTTTGTTCAGGAGAATTTAAAATTCTCGCATTATTAAAGGATCTATAGGTAGTATAACTTTATTTTCGACAAGAAATGTTTCTAATTTCGTTTGAATTGCATCATCTAATGTTACCACTGTACATCCAAGTATATTCGCATTTTATTAGGTGTACCTAAGATGTATTTTGAGTTCCTCAAGAGGGGAAACGACAAAAATTTGCGGGAAAAGTGGCAGAGAGTTGTCGATAATATCGGTGAATATATATATATATATATATATATATATATATATATATATATTGTTTGGATAAAATGTTGATTACTTTTGGGTACCCCCAATATACAACGGGGTTCAGAGTCAATCTTCTGTCTCCAAGTCCATTGCCAAGTACTGCACTTGATTTTCCGTATGAAGTTCAGGACCGGTTCAGGAAAACGGGAGGGCAACTCTCGGCAATTGTATTTAATCCTCCATTTTTTGAAAGGAGTGCCCTTAAGAAACATCAACCTCGTATACATTTCAAGGAATGGAATACGAAATTTTTTTTCGCGCATTAATTTACAAAAAACCGCCCAATTTTAGTTTTTTCCCGTATAAAGCTGAGAATCGAATAAGGCATAATTATGTATAAAAATTAATAGAGGTTCGATTCCCGGGTTGTGACGCACCCTGGGTAAGTGTAAAGACGAAAAAGAATTTCCATTTCGCCTCTCGCTCCTGTATATTTCTCTTCCCTTTCTCCACTACCCCTATATGTTATATACCGCACTTCCTACTTCCTCTTATATTCGGGTATAAGTCAGGACTTGGGATTTAGAGTGAGGAATTATATTGGAGTAGGGAATAGGGCGGGGGTTGAGGGCGGCCCTTCCTAATTCGACAGGGACTACGGGGACCCTGCACAGTCATCACTTTTTCCGGCTACCACGTATCCCTCTCCTCCATCCTCCTTCACTTACACCTCTTGGGGAGAATCCCGTTTTTTTTTTTTGCTAAGAAAACAAAAATCCCCACCGGAGAGGATTTTCGAATGTCTCCCCTCCCTACAAAAAAAAGAAAAAATCCGAGAGATTTTATCGACGAGTAGAAATCCCCGACCATTTTCTTTTCGAGTCACGACTAACATTTTTATAATTGTATTTAGCGACAGTCCGATTTGATGATAACACGAATTTGAGATAGAACCCACCCTCTAGATACTCAGAAAATTATGTGTTTCTTCCAGAGATTTTCAGGAAACGTAACAATTTCACTCGGTTAACGTAACTGTTTTGTGATCTGCGAAACGTTGGAATACCGTAGATTTGTTGTGTGTCTAACAAAAGACCAAACCAGCGAGAGGAGACAGAAACACAACAGATCTACAATTTCACTAGGTTTCATAGATATAATTTGCGAATAATTATTTTTTTTTTTAGTTATAAGAGCAGGGCTGTTCTGTACCGAAAAATAATTTCTATAGGATGGTCCATTTTTAATATACAAGCGGACAGATGCGCCGAACTCAAATAATAATGAAATTAAAATTTGACAAAGCATAGATACAGTGGCAGGCCTAACACAGGGTGGTTTGAGAAGCGTGGTAAACAACAGTTTTTCTTTAACTATTTGTATTTGTCGACATAATATCTATTTAGAGCATTGATTCCCAAAGTGGTTCAGGTGGAACCCCAGGGGATAATCTTCAAATTTTTGTCGAGTTTTGGGAATATGGTAGAAATGTAGCTGTGGGGGTATTTGTACAAAATATTGTGAAATAACTATTCACCTTATAAAATTCGTCGTATAAAATACAGGATTTTAATATTGGGTCGGCAACTGAAGTCATTGCGGGTTTCGTCGCTAGATGTGAAAATTGCGTTATTTGTATGTTTTACGCACGTTTACATCTTCAAACCTATATATAGAGTATTGTGAAATGTCTATTACAACACGCCAACTATTCGTCGTGCACACGCAATTATTTAGTTGCCGACCCAATATATATATTTCTAAACACGATAAATGAGGCATTTATTTGTAGTTTGTATCGAATAAATGATTCTGCCGATGGAATTAGTCGAAAACGAATATTAAACTAGCGTAACCCGCCCAAGGCTATTTTAGTTCGGTTCCGGGGGGAACACCTTTTGTCCGTTCGTCTTTTTAATCATAATTTAACGTCAAGTTATTCAATTTAGACAAGGGGGAAAAAAAGGATCGTAAAATAAAGAGTTTAACTTTCGGGAATTGGGATTAAAAAAGGCAGGAGGTCCCCCCGGTGTCGTGAAACTGGGTTAAGAGGAGCGAGCTGTGTTGGAAAAAAAAAAAACCGCGCGTCAATACGATGAGTGTGCGTCGGCCCCTATTACGTCATCAGTTTTCCGAACGGGAAAATTAATTTTCCGCCCGGGAGATAATAGAAAAAAAAAAAAAAAAAAAATGGTAGGCCCGAAAGCCGGAACAATTCGATGCACTTGTTACTCCGATATACTCGAATATCTCAGGCCGATGTCGATATTTGGGCTGTTTTTCCACCGGGGGCGGGGGGATTTTCTTCGGCCCGCTTCAGACTGACAGGCCGTGCGAGATCATGGGGCCAGTTCCCGATATAGAGTGAATAAGGAGGAGAGAGGAGAGGAGAGAGAGAGAGAGAGAGAGGGGGGTCACTGAGAACACACTCCAGTAGCTTTGTTCAGCCACTCCAGGCAGGCACACAGATACAGAGCTTCTATTTCTGGAGCCGACGGGGTCCGGACAGCGTTAAGGAGGTCACGTTGAGAGTGAGAGGTAGGGAGGGTGGGAGGGAGGGAGGTAGGGAGGGATTTAAGCTAGAATTTTAGCTCCAGTCTCCAGAACAGAGCAGCGAAAACGTTGTCCAAAAAAAAAAACTGGTATGCAAAATCAGAATCGAGTCAATACGATATGGAGGTTCGAACATATTACCAAAAGATTCGTAATGTGGCTTACCAAACTTTCATTATTTTTTAAATATCGTCCAGCAATGAAAACGCAGTTGTTCTATAGTGTAACGGCAACATTTCTACTGACCCTAAACCCTATCGGCTGTCAAACGGTTTTTTTTTTTTTTTAATACGTTTGCCAATTTTACTGCATTAAGAATGGGGTGGCAAATTCAAATCTTGCGTTAATTTTGGGACACCCTATATAAAACCTCTTTAGCACTTTATTTCTCTTGGAAAGATCTTCTGCTGACAACCCCTTATAAAAACTTCGAGTGACTTTTTTTTCAATTTAGGTTTTACAAAGAGCCCAGTCGGTTTAAACTCGATCCTAATAAAGTTTTAACTCGAACACTTCGGGGGCCAATAACAGGTTAACGCCCTACGGTCAGAGCGTACCTTATAAAGAGCAATAATGTGACGCGAAGGTTGAGATAATTGAACAGGGCAATGCTGAAAATAAATACTACGGGACTTCTACCGGCGGTGGTAGTAAACCATTAATTTCTGATTTAATTTTAATTTAACTATTGTATTTTTTCTTTTCAACCGTACCGAATCAAACACCACGTCGAAATGTAATTAACAACCGGAATTTTGTTGTACTACTGTACTGTGTTAAAAGAAGTTCGTGTAAACGAGACGGCCCTTTAAAATATTTCCGGATTAAACGAATGAATTTGGCTCTACGTTTTGACCAACTGAAAAATTGACTCCCTCACAGGAACGGGACGGTGACATTTTTGTCCGGAAAACCTTTTTAGTCGTCGGTTTTTGACGTCGGGAAATTTCTTTTTTTTTCCTCCCTCCCTCCCTCCCTCCCCACCCCCACGCCTCCGAGCGAATGTAATAAAGGCGGACGGGACGAGGTCGAAGGGGAACAAACATTGACACACTGACCTTTCGGGAAAAGCCGGTCGGAAGAGGTGGGGGGGGACGAGAGCGTGAACGGAAGGGGAAAAAGACCGGTGTCTATAGAAGCGAAAAGGAAGGAACGAAAAAAAATAAAGATAAGGGGAAGTGAAAACGTAAAGTAATCGGGGCCGTTTCAACCTTAATTAAACTCAATTCCCGAGGAAAAGTCTCGATTCCCTTTTGCCCGACACTTCGTTGTCGACCGACAAAAAGAGGAGGAGGAGGAGGAGGAGGAGGAGGCCCCTTTTGTCTCTGGAACGGCATAATGCGCCCAATTTCCCCACTTCGCGCCATTTAATTTCCTTATTTATTAATTCCTCCTTTCTCCCTTTCCGCAGGCAGCCAGAATGGTATCTCTCCCCAAGTCATTCCGGTATACCGTCGGAGTTAAATTTTTATTAATAGGTCCTGTATTAAGAGTTTCGAATTTCTCTTTAAAAACGTTTATTGTTCGCCTCGCAGTTCTGCCGATCATCAGCCCCCCTATTTCTATTTACTCCTGGGTTTATTAAGAGTTTACGCCGACCGTACGCTCCGAAGGCGCGCCTAAAATATTTTAACGCACCGAAAAAAAGAATCATTTTCTCTTTCCCCTACAATTATTACTGAAGATGACAAGAATGACGGGCGCAGAAGAATGCAAATGGGTGGTGGGGGGGGGGCGATCGACACCGCCCCAATAATAATTCCATCGAAATCCAACCCCGATAAAGCCGGCGGTAGGTATTTCTTTTTTTTTTTTACGTCGGCTCGCATTTACGTTTTAATACTTCATGGGCCTTTGAAGGGGGCGGGGGATGGATGATTCTCGGCTTGTTTAATGGGGAAGCGGGTGGGTGAATCTAGGGCCGCCCCCCATTATTGGGACAGACCTCTGGCAAATTGTAAAAAGGCCTCCATTACTCGACAGCACTCCTTTTCAGAAGTTGGCACAAAGTATTGAGGGGGAGCCCTTTTTGAAATGAAACAGCTCACCCTCAGTCTTACTTTTACCACCGACTTCATTTATATACTATATATATATATATATATATATATATATTCTCAGTAATTATTGTAGGCCTCTCCACGAATTAGGGCCGACAGGGGTCAAAGCCAAAAATAGGGTATCAAAATGGTAATACCGAAATTGGCCAACAAATTTTCTTATACCCTAGATTTCGTGTGTTTCTCTCTCATCTCGCCGGTTTGTGGTCTCTTCTGGTAGATCTGGTTTCGGCCGCTCGCCGTATCTTCAGTAGTCATGTTAGTCAGTACAGAGAGGAGGGAGACAGAAACACACGAAATCTACGGTATTCCAACCCCCCGCAGACAAAAAAGGGGTATGCTAAACTTTCTTATCTCGACGCTCTTATCATTTATATTTTTAGACGACTGTAAGCGATAAGGATGAAATTTTTCACGGCGCTCTCAAGACAGATTCCGAAAAATCCTCTCGACTGATTTAATCAGGGTAATATCAAGATTAATGACTCTTTTTATAATTGTCCGCAGTTGTTATTATTATTATTATTTCCTCGCTTCGATTTCAATGTGTAGTTAACTGCAAGCAATAAACGACGAAAGATCGTTTCCACAACGAGGTTTATGGTCCGAAATTCCTCTCAGCGAAAATATAGACACAAGTCTAACAGTTGGAAGTCTACTGTTTTGTGTTATGTCGTGTACACAAACGACAGTGTTTTGACAGTGCAGATAGAAGTGAACCGAACTATGAACTAGTTGTATGTACATAATGCTAAATCTTCAAAGAAATTCATCCTATCTGTGTTCGTTATCAATAGATTTCAGCCGTATACCTTAATCGATCGAAGAATCAATTGTGGAAGGGATTTCTTCTCGATATTTCAAAACTAGGGAGTTATATCGATTCTATTTTGAAAATAGGGATTGGACAGTTGGGAATGTACGGTCGTTACGGGGTGACGACATTTCGAGCGTGTTTATCACTGAAGAGGGTTGTCGGATAAGAGGGGTATGCTGGGTGGCGTGACACGCTCAACTGTCCACCCATTTCCTCCAATAGGTTTTACCCTCTTACCCTTCTTCTTCCTCTTACCCCGTCTGTCTTTTACCCCCCGTCAGCCTAATGCCGCGGGACAGCCAATTAAGAACCGTGTTATCGGAAAGTGGTAAAAAAAAAAAAACGGTAAAACACACAGCTGCCCATTATTCCGGACAGAGCCGGAAACGCAGGAGAGACGGGTAAAACGGGTAGTGATAACGGAGAGATAACGCTAAGGGACGCGAGGTCTAACAACTGCGGGCCGACTAATAACTTAATAAATATTCGTTTATTAAAATAAATAACAGTTATAGAGAAGATCACTGTTTCTGCAGGAGAAACCCCAAAAAATTGGTCAAGATGTACGTTGGATGGCTTCTCTTATCTTACCGGTCATGTCACTGTTCATCGTTGCCACGTCTATTGATCAATAAAAAGGGAGAAAAAATTGTCTCCCCAGCAAGAATCGAACTCTCCATTCCTCGTTAATTTCCATATATATATATATATATATATATATATATATATATATATATATATATATATATCTTCCAATTATTTAATCCAAATGACTCTCTTCTGTTTATAGGGTATAATATTCGAATTTCGATACAGGCTTATTACAACCGGATAGACCAATCCATGATTCGTACATATCTCAATCACTAATTCCTGACTCTCATGCCTCAAATTCATGTGAAAAAATACAGACTCAACCATTCCAACAAAAGATGTCATGCTTCTATAAGCGGAATAATAATAATAATAAAAAAAAAAATAGTCGCCTACAGCGTATATCGAATGAAACAGATATCAATATTAGGTTATCAGTGGCCCCCTATTCTCCATTTTAACCGTATATTGAAACAAAATTTTATCTTCTGTGGACCCCTTTTTTTTTTTTAAGGAACCGATCAACCAAGGTTTCGTCGGTAATAGAGTGAAAAGGCGGCCCCCGCCCACCATCGGAGGAATTAAACAGACTGCAACTATAATATAATTCAGCCCCCACCCGATTATTGAACTTGAAGTAAGCGAGTTGGTAAGTAGTAGGGAGTTGGCAGATGTTGGGTGCTGCCGACAGTTGGAGCGGATAAGTTTACCAACTGTGGCCTAAACACCTGCCGCCAACTCACGTCAATTAATCTTAAATAGAAATTTATTGCTGCCAGAAACGGTCCGACAATGGACTAGAGAGAACTGGCTTATTTTACGGTTTATGAGAATTTTTCATCGGCGAACTTTATTCCAATCTTTTTTTTTCACGACTTTTGACGGTATGTTGGCGTCATGGTGGGGGGGGGGGATTGTGCGGTTAGAAACATACTCCCCGGGGGGGAGGATTAAGGACGGTACGAAGGACTCTTGACTGAAATCTCCGGATGTCTCCTGGTGGAACCCAGCTAAGCACTATACCGTATGTCTGTATCGGTTTAAGTATCGCTTTGTATACTGTCAATTTGATGTCCGTTTTGGTAATGGTCTTAACGATGTTGGATTTCTCGGCGGAACCCGGCATAGTTCTATTTTGGAAAAATCTAATTTCATTTTCTTCTTGCGTCTTCTGATAGCGAGCGATATTTCAGGATAGGCGTTAGAAATGAAAAACAAGAATTGGTGGAAGTTTTGCCACGATTAACAAAAAGAATTTGTTTTTTTTTTCTATAGGATAAGTTTTTCTTCGCCTTTCATTCTTTCTCTCCCCTCCCCCCCAAGATGAAAGCGGTGAGCAAGTTGGCTCCTACACTCTGGCGAAAGTGGTAGGCCTAAGAGGAGATGAAAAGGACAAAGTTAAAAGCCGGGTACAGGGGGACCGTGTCCGGGAAGTGTCTTCGTACTAAAAGCGAACTACTAAGTTTTAATTGCGTTCTGTGGCCCTATTAGAGCCCGAGGGCTAGGGCCGGTGTGCGACCGCCGAATTATTCCAAAGGGCCGGCTAACAGTCCGTAATAGCTGAACCGGCGGTATGTCGCGAGGTTCGGTCAGTCCTGACCAACAATAGCTATCGCCGAGGAGCCACTTGATAAGCGCGTTTTATCTCACAAAAATGCAGTTTTAATCAACGCCCGACAAAATTTTGATACCACTGCGTCGGGACGGATCGGCGAGAATATTCGAAAAAAATAAAATTCCAAAGTTTATGGAGTAAAAAACATCATTTAGGATTTTTTGAAAGAACAAAATTATTCAATTTATTAATTAACGCACAGGTATTGGGGCTATTACCCGAGGCGTTAAGTATGTCCGGACTTATGGACCGTAGTTCGAACATCAGTGGCGTTTAAATTCCGAACGCTTGCGACGTCAATTCCCGATATAATCCAGTACGGGTTGGGATAACGCGAACACACACACACACACACACACAACAGAGTGGAACGCATTAAAACGTTCCACGTTGGAGTGATTTATTCCAGACCGTACCCGTTTATCATAATATTATCGGCCGCGGGATTGGGCTCTCCCAATCGTTCTCATGCATTATTCACCGTCGGACGGATTTGAGGAGGGGCTTTTCCAAAGTCAAAGTCAAACAGGAAAACTTGGAATTGCGTGGAAAAAAAATGTTTAGAAAAATCACGTTTTAAAACTGATTTTTGTCATTAAATCCCCTTCACTAAGTATCCCCCATCCCCGTAATAAAATAATTTTTACCCTTCCATGTTAATGTCTTCTCCTAACCGTTTTTATCGCCACGACTGTAAAATACAATAAGCGATATTCGACGTTCCGAACAGCGCTATTAACGAGTTTTTTTTGCACAATCAATTATAGCATTATTATGTGTACAAGAGGTGGTGAGTGTATGTTTCTCGCTTGAATGTCTCGATAAAAGGGACCGTCCAATGACGGCCCTTTTCACACACGGGATAGCTGCGGCCAGCGGCGTTTAAGCCGACGCTGGGGGAATAATGGATGTGTAAGAGAGGAAAGGGACTGGACGAGTGGATTAGGACTTCCAGGAACCGGGATTTTGCGACTTCGTCGGCTGTCGGAATGTTGAGAGGTCATGGACCATTGAGGAAGGTACGAAGGACTTTTGACTGGAATCTCTGGATGCGGGCGATGTCGGATTTCTTGGCGGAACCCCCCACGTTTTAATACGGATTTCTATACCGTCAATTTAGAAATAAACAGTCAAAATTTACTATTTAGATCTGTTCCCCTCGGTATATTTCGGGAATCACGCCGCCATTTCCTTGTCAGGAAGTTCGGAGGACGTCGGGAAACACAGTAGGGTTCGTGGATTTAATTTACCTCAATATTCGAATCCACTTCGAATATATTACGACGGAAAGTGTTTGAAATTCTGTCGGAAAACTGTGCAAAACCCAATAGCAATTACTGTTCGAACAATTGGGCCGGAGGTGCCCTTGTTGTTGTTGTTGAACCAGTCCGCTGGGGAAAACGCGGCGGCATATATATATATAACCAACCGGCCTACTAAATTCGGACTATGGCGGTTGGCCCCAATTTCATGAAAACACGATATTTCGCCTGTTTATACAACGTGGTCAACCCCCAACAATTCCGGGAAAACTGTAATTGCCTACGCGGTTCGTATTTCGTTACGCAACGTAACATCCCCAGGGGGAATTACCCGGACTTGAATTATGTTAGTGTTGTTTCAATAAAATTGGCTATATAATGTATAAACAATGGCTTAAACAATAGTTCAGCCTATAGTACGAACTATACGAATATTAGGGGACTAAATCTTAGGTCGTTTAAACCGCCTGGCTGACTCAGACACGCAGGCTCCCCTACTTATAAATAAATTATAAAGCGCGTATACGCTTATATTATTTTACAGTTTTACAGTTATAAGTACAATTGATATTTTTCACGTGTCCGTCCCGATAAAGAAACCACCAGCGATGATGGCGCTTTTTGACACGATTCGACCCACTGGCCCGAGGTGATCTCTGTCTCTCTCTGGGCCAGTGGCGTTTAGGATAATGGATGTTGTAAGGGAGGAAAGGGACTTGAAGGGAGTGGATTGGGACGAGGAGAAAGGCGCCGGAGTGGAACTTCGGGAACCGGGGGATTTTTCGCGACTTCGCCGACTGTCGGTATGTTGAGAGGTCATGGTGCAAGAAGCATTAAGGATGGTGCGAAGGACTTCGGATTGAAATCTCTGGACGTTGGATGTCTCCTGGTGGAGGAAACCCAGTGTCGGTTTGAGTATCGCTTTGTATACTGTCAGTTTGTTACTTGAGGTCAATTTCGATGTCAGTTTTAGTCGGGTATGGGGATTCCACACGAAATGATCAAGCGTCGGGCGCGGATTCGAAACAAAATCGATTTCGGGAATATCTGGACCGGAATTCCCGGGACGGGGGGGGGCGATTCCGAACTCTGGAATGGTCGGGAGTACTCCTCCTCTCGGTACATTCCAAGATACCCGGAGCCATATATTGGCAATCGGTCGGTAGGCGGTATGCGAACGTGGGACTGGTCCTCTGACCTCAGTTTATTAGCCTCTTCCCCCCTCCCCCTCTTCTACCGTAACAGCCTCAATTAAACCCTATTTTAGAGGGTACATCGCGACGTGACCCCTCTACAATGACCAACCCGACTCTGCTAACAGTACCAATAAAATATACCTATCTACATAAACTCCCTGTCCTCCTGTTCTATTCCAACAGTGCTCCTATCCCCACCCGACAGCAGGCTCGTTACGTTACCTCGGTCTCTATAAACGAGTCACGTGAAAGACCGAAAAAGAAAAGAACAGATCTGTTGAGTGACCTCTTTTGAAAAGGGCATCAAAACTGACAATAGGCCAACAAGACTGACAATATATAAAACTATGCCGGGTTCCGCCAAGAAATCCGACATCGCTCGCATCCAAACGTTCCAGTCAAAAGTCCTTCCAGTACCACCCTTAATGCTCCCCGGTATGTTTCTAACCGAACAATCCATAATGACCTCAACAGACCGACAGTGGAGGAAGTCGCAAAATCACGCTTCCTTAAATTCCATTCCCGCCTCTCTCCACATCCAAATCCACTCCCTTCAGTCCCTTTCCTCTTTTACCCATCCATTATCGGCTTAAACGCCACCGGCCCAGAGACTTTCTGTAGGGCCGGATACAGGTCAAAAGTACAATCACTGGACGTCGCCTTTATCGAGTGAAACTAATCGAAATTGTACCTATAACTGGCACCTAGTCGATTGTACAATAAATAAACTCTATAACGGTTTTTGTCGACTATTATCGATCTCTCTTTTTTTCCATAAGCATGGCTTTAGGTTAAGTGCCCAAGTAGAGAAGTCCGGGTTAGCAGGAACGATACAGACCGAAATTTTTAATTTTACTTTCCTTTTCGGATTTCCGAACCCGGGTTTTCAACTGAAACTGTTCGGTCAGTATAGTGCTGTGTATTATTAGCGATAGAAAAATAACGGGGAAAGTTAAACCGACGTGACAGAACGGTGGTGGGGACTTCAAAACTTGACTAATCCCCGGTTAGCGATTGATGGCCGATATACGGGGAAACTGCATAAATTATAGCACTATATAACACGCTAATTATATTGCTAAATTACGCGGATAAATCGGTTTCTATTGACGCTTTGGGCCGGTCGAAATTGGCACTCTCAAATATCCCCGAAATTCATTCCAGAACTTAGCCGGGCCATATTTCGTTCGCTAGCTTTTAAGTCTGTCATAACGCCTAATAGTTTTTTTTCTATCGAGTTGTAACCGAAAATTACTCTCCGTTATTTGTACAGTTTAAAATGTGTTACTTCTTGCGTCAATGTCCGCTGTGATCGGCCACCTCTCGGTTACTTATCGTTCTGCCATTGATTACTTTGTTCCCTATTGAAGGCGAACAATATAAACGAATATTTCACTCGTTTATATTATTCTGTAACGCCACTGTCTCCACGATAATACCCGTTCTAATAGTTATTTTCCCTCGACAGGGATTTCCGTTCTTCGGAACTCAATTGTCACATTGACACAACTTTCGGACGATTTTATTTGGAGCCGTTCTAAACATTATACGAATTGAAGTTCGGGTGTGAAATTTTTTTTTAATAATACCCCTCCCCAATTTCAAAAGAAACAGAGCGCAACAGATGAACTTTCCAAAAAGTCCGGACGACTTTCACGATTTTTTTCTTTTTTTATTCATTATACGATCAACCTAGTTGATTAGTTGTAAATACAAATGCGGAAAAGAACCTTTTCATATAAGTTGTTTCTACCGATAGAAGGGCCATCCAGCACCTTTGACTTTTATAAGGGTTACAGAATATATATATATATATATATATATATATATATATATATATCCTCCCTCCATTCTGTAATTAAAGAAAGCCTGAATTGTACAGGATATAGATTAGTTATAAATATTTTCGCGCTGATTACTCGGGTCAACTGTGGTCACTGCCGGCTGTCACGCCATTCGACAATAGGCTCGGTCATTTCACCATTTCGGCTTAATTTAACCGAAATGAACCTAAAATTAAGAGCACCGTGTCACCGATTTTCAACTGCCGACGTCATTCCAACGATATTTCAATTCGCCGTTTCGGCCTCACGCCCGTCTTCAAGCAGCAGTCGGGATTTCAGATTCATCCGCGAAATTTGATTCTATACCCGCCCAGTTTCTACGAATTCAACAATTTCTAAAACCCCAGTGAAAACAACGGAGGAGAGTATACAAAATGTGTTTCGGTACAAACTTTAGCGATATATAAAATATAACAAATATACTGAAACACAATTGTATAGTGGATTAATATTCGAAGGATACTGTCGGGATTAAAATCTGTGGCGGTTTGGATATACATATATATATATATGGTGGCGTTAAAACGAATTTTAATCGAATTTCGAACTTTCGCTTTTGAAACTTTAATAACCGATACCGGCCCGAATATCACCTCGTGTGTAAATAAATTGGTACAAAGCTCGTTCGGATCAACAATATTAGGTCCGCCGAGGGAGATTTAATTGGAAACTGGATAATTTTAAAAAACCTCCTCCCGAGCCCCAACCTCTCTCACTCTTTCCCTTTTCACTTTTCACGG
The DNA here is from genome assembly GCA_019843655.1 of Lethocerus indicus. Classification (NCBI taxonomy): domain Eukaryota; kingdom Metazoa; phylum Arthropoda; class Insecta; order Hemiptera; family Belostomatidae; genus Lethocerus; species Lethocerus indicus. The sequence continues at coordinate 439,280 of JACDQD010000003.1, forward strand.
ATTTTCTCCCTTTCCTGGAGATTTTCCGGCCCGATCTCAATTAAAAAACTAATAACTCGCCGGCGGGCGCCCGGGATAATAGCGAGTCTGCGGGCCCTTTTTTCCCCCATTCAAAGGGCCGGCCACGTGTAACTAAAACCCTTCTGACCGCGCTAGCCAGCTGCGCTAATATTCGGTGATATATGCGGCACATCGTGCGTTGTTACTGGGTCTAAAATGTGCGTGTAAGCGAAAAGGCACTTATATTAGTCACTTTTATAAAATGTACACAATGATGGCACTTTTGTCACGCGGGGCAGTTTACGGCTTCGGACTAGGAAAACCTCTGGGCCAGTGGCGTTTAAGCCGCCTTTGTGTGAGAGAAAAGGGACTGAACGAGTGGATTAGGAACTTCGGTAACCGGGATTTTGTGACTTCGTCGACTGTCTGTATTTTACACTGGAAGGTCACAAACTGGTGGGAAAACTGTTTCTCATTTCGGGGCCGGGCGTATCGGGACAAATCTGGAACGTTGATAAAGTTCAATAAACTACCGACAGAGGGAAACGGACAAATATGGAACACCGGCACAAATCTGTGACTCACCGCAGAAAATGACCTCGAAGGCCTTCCGTGACGTCACACGCATAAAGTACGCATTTCGTTTCGCGTACGAACGAGACACACTTTAAAAATTAACTGTAAGATCAATTAACCGAAAATAATTTACGCTACACTCAGTATATTTCGGTGTAAATGTACATCAGAAGTCGCACTAATTCAAGGGACTAATTCGATACAAAGTTCGAGTTTCCAAAACCGCGAAAATACGTAAAATATAATGCGCTCGTAAATTATTATATATATTAGGGCCTATCAAATATATTAGGGGTACCCAAAAGTAATCGACATTTTGACTTTGGAATTCATTTGATTTTGCCTAAAAAAGAAACTTTAATTATTAATCCGCTGTATATTCACCAATATTATCGACAACTCTCTGCCACTTTTACCGCAAATTTTCGGAACTCTTATCAAATTGTCGACTACTTTTGGTTACACCAATAATTAATAGTTGCCCCAACTTTCCTCTTTCGAACATCTTAAGGTTCTTTTCCTCTTCCAATTTTTATATTTCAAATCGATGTTTCAGATGAGATAAAGTATTTGGTGTACGCAAAAGTAATCGACAATTTGATAAGATGTACTTCGGTCTTGAGGAGTTTTCTTCTTTGCCGGAAAAGTGGCAGAGAGTTGTCGATAGTATAGGCGAATATATATAGTAGATTAATGATTACAGTTTCATTTTTAGCAAAATAAAATGAATTCCAAAGTCAAAATGTCGATTACTTTTGGGCACCCCTAATATATATATATATACAGTTCGAGTCGTGGAAGGCCATATTAATATTTATTATTTATCGTCGTGTCTCCCTCCACTCGCCGTTTCACTTTTACTGCTGGGATTTTTATTGAAAAATCGGTATAAAACCAATCGTCTTCGGCGTTTTATAGGACCACCCCACCCCCGCCCTACCTGTACCCCAAACCCAATATATCTATAAACCCGGGTTCGGGTTCGTCGATAAACCAAAACGGTTTTACCGCCGCCGCCGCCGACTAAATAGCTCGAATTTAGTGCCGGGACCTCGATTCAACCCGGTATTATATTTCCGATATCCGAAACGCCTTATTTCGAAATAAAACCGGGTCGGTTTCTCTTCTCTAGTCTTAACGGCCCACCTCGAGTTTTACCCTCGAGTCTGTCTACTCGGAGGAACTATAGGGGAAGTACGAAATATTAGGTGTACCCAAAAGTAGTCCAACAATTTGATAAGATGTATTTTGGTCTTGAAACGTTCTTCAAGAAAGTGGCCGGAGAGTTGTCGATAATATCGGTGAATATATAGTAGATTAATAGTTAAAGTTTCTTTTTTAGGCATAATAAAATGAATTCCAAAGTCCAAAAATGTTGATTACTTAAGTGTTTTCTTTGTCCCTTCATTCGGCCTGAATTTGTAACCGAGGCATCCGTGAGAAGTGTTTTACCTCTTTGATAAGGTAACGAGCTTTTGGCAGGCCAATCGCCACTGTCGGTTTCGGACAGGCTACTGAAGACGGGCACGATCCGAAACATTTAATTGTATAGTTTAACGTGACCGCGTTTTGCGATCTGCGAAGGGTCGGGAATACCGTAGATTCGTTGTGTCTCTGTCTCCTGTCGCCGGTTCGATCTTTTGCTAGACCGGTTTCGGCCGCTCGCCGTCTTCAGTACTGTACAGTACACAGTAAGTAAGTGTGACAGTGACACAGTGCAGTGAGGATGCCCCGAAAAACGTCCAAAGTGCCATGAGTGACTAACACAGCGCTACTGAAGATGGCGAACGGCCGAAACCGGTCTACCACCAAAGGCCGAACCGGCGAGAGAGGAGAACAACAAACACGACAAATCTGCGGTATTTAATATTATCTTTTTAATATCAAAAATTTCTACGCCGCTGCGAACAATAGAGCGGATCAAACAGTATAATGTATCAAACGCGAGTTTTTATTAACGAAAAAAAAAATGAAACCGATAATCTCCGTCCGCAATTTTGGTCTTTCAAAATTCCGAGAGATTGCTTTTCCCCCCCCCCCCTTCCTTATATTCGGGACGCTGAATAGGGGAGGTTGTAATAAGGTGGGTTGGTTCAAGAACTTTTATATATATATATATATATATATATATATATATATATAAAGCCGGCCTTCTGGAAGTATTACAATGGTAAGGAAGTGACGCGAATGAGGGGAACAGGCATAGCCTTGTGTCCTGGCAAATCGATTCAGCTAACGCTGGCTAGGCCGCCACAACCTAGAATCCCCGGACAACAGTCTATAATTATTCGAATTTAGGCAGCTTTATATTTGTCCTATATTACATTAATATTTTATTTTGACGTCACGGCGACCATTTTTTGTTTTTCAAATTATATATGGGGGTGTCCCAAAATTAACGCAAGATTCGTATCGAACGGTGGCTTTCCAAACTTTCACTATTTCTGAAATATTGTTCAACATTAAAAAACACGTTGTTCTAACGTGTAACGCCCAATTTGTATTAACCCTAAATCAAAAAGGCCCAAAAATGCGGTTTCTAGGCCCAAATATGTGCTTTTTTGACGGAAAATCGGCCCAAAAATATGATATTTAGACGCTAAATTAGCCCAAAAATGCGGTTTTTAGACCCAGAAATGGAGTTTTTAGACGCAAAATTGGCCCAAATATGGCAATCCTTGACGGAAAATCGGCCAAAAAATACGATTTTTAGGCCCAAAAACGGGCTTTTTTGATGAAAAATCAGCCCAAAAATGCTGTTTTTAGGCCCAAATATGGGTTTTTTTGACGGCTGTCAAATGGTTTTTTTTTTTTTTTTTTAATAGGGTTGACAACTTTACTGCAAGAATGGTGGCAAATTCAAATCTTGCGATAGGCGTTACTGAAAAGCCGAAATACTATAGAAAAGTGAAATAAACGAATTTCACTCGATATTCGAATGAATCGAGCCCAGTTTTGCATTCTTTATTCGCAAACGCGGTGACGTAATCTTAAAATATATAGAATAGAGAGATTGGAGAGAAGAAGGAAATCAAATAGTAGTCGGTAGGGGGCCGACAGGTTCAACGTCGTATATTCGCCCCCTACACTAGCTGGCGTATATATACAATCGGAAATCCCATTACCCGCCCCCAGCCTGCGCCAAAGGCCACCCCCTAATACGGGGGGGGCCGGATAAAGAATGTAAAATCCGAACTGTCTGTCCAGGGGGGGGGGTCGCCAAATATTCATCGGCCCCGGGCCCTAAGACTAGCTGCCACCCGGGATGGGGGATGAAAATTTAAAATAGATTAGAGGGAGAGGAAGGGTAGAGAGAGAGAGAGAGGGAGAGTGGGAGGCCGAGATATCGACCCGGGAGCACACACTCCCTCTCACTCTCTCACATCCCCTCTATCTCTCACTCTCTCATTTAATATTAACGAAGCTCGGGGGAGGGAGGAGGGCGCCTACCCCAACGGCTTTCCAGTTCGGGCCAACCCGCCCCCACCTGTAATTGGGTCATACGCGCTACTCTTCTTAACATTTCATCTACCGCCAACGGGGGAAAACCGCCCCCAATCAAAGCCCTCCCATAGGATACTACTACTATTTCCTCGTGTATTTTCTCTCGTCGAATAGACAGTATCCCGGCTTAAACGCCACTGGCCCAGAGGGATCTCCGCGTTGAACGGGAGGTTCTTAACCCGGGGTTATGCGAGAGATAATTGTAAAATAAACGAGGCATTTCTTTATGTAATTAATATTTTTGGTATTTTTCCGTTAGCCGGGCGCAAATGTCGCGAAGCGAACGACTAAAGTCGAAAACATTTGACTAGAAACAGATATTAATAGTAAGCGAATCTGCAGAGACTACTAGTTAAATTCCAAATTTTCACCTTTTTTTTCAAAAATTAAGTTCGAAGAAAAAAGAAAACGTGGTTTGTTTTGAATGAATTCAGAGAATAGATCACATTAGGCCCCAAACGAACATTCCCCTTATTATTGTACGAAATTTGGCCGAATTCTACTTTATTTGGCGATTTTATCGGGTTTGCGACCCGGCCAAAGGAAAAGTACCATATTTTTTCTTAAATAAAAAATAATAAGTTTTTAAGGCCCGCTGTTATAGAATAACAAGTCGGAAAAGTGTTTTTGTTTTCTTATTGTCGGTACAATACACAACAAGTCCATTGCGCCCGTAACTTGTGTACTCCGATTGTTGATTGTGAAATACAATAAAAAAGTTAGGGAAAATCGTTTTTCCGCCCCAGTTTAATCGCACGCGGTCAATCCTTGGATTGTTACTTTAACTTGGTGATGCGAAAAAAAAACCCCGTGGGCGAGAAATAACTGAAGAATTCGGTCTGTCCAAATTTGTAATTTTCGTATCCGGCCCTGACGGGTAACCGAGAAGAATTCAACCGAGTGAATCGCGGAGTATATATTGCGTAAAATTAATATAATAAACGCTTATAAATTAATAGTTATCGTGTATTATTAGTGGCTGTCATACTGTGGGTTAGTTTAAATTCTCCCGGTTAATATCGTTCAACTATCCCCTATTACCGTTATCGACTTCGCGCGCACTTAAAGTATGTTTTAGTCTTAATACTTGAGTGAATGAATTCGTGCAACAATCAAAATTTGAGAATTCAACGTTTTACTGTCTGTGGGAATAGAAAAATAAAATTAAAAAAAAAAAAAAATAGTTTGCGGGGGTAGAAGCTCGTGTAGCCGGGGGATTAACCCCCCGGCCCAGCTGGTCCAGGATTTTTTTCAGAGAGCCGAGCTCCACCGCGGAAGGAAGGGTTCTTCCCTCGGGACCCTGCCCCCGGGCGTTATCCCGCTCCCGACATCTCCGACGAGAGCCCCACAACCTATTTTATCCTCCGCGGGGAAAACAGAACATAATTTATGGCGCGGACGCCTGAAAATACGTGCATAGGATATTGTCCGTCCGTTTGTCTATTTCAACACTAAATTGCGTTAAATAAAGAACACTAATTCCAATTAAATTGCGTAAAAAAGTAGTCAGGGTTTGGACAATTTCCTTTTCATTAATCTTTATTGAATTTTAAATGATTCGATAGAATAGCCGATATAATAAAACTTCAAGAAGTTTCACTTCGCGCTACGCGTGGGGGTTTCACGCGCTCATTTCCTTTTCGGGGGTGAAGAATGAGCCCACCATGAGGAGAAATAAATTTAGATATATATATATATATATATATATATATATATATATATATATATAATATGAACCTAATTTTATTGAAATGTCAGGCCCAGAAGGTTAGCCAGATTGGAGTTATTTTATATAAGGTGGGAGGAAGGAAATGACGTAATAAGCTTTATATATATATATATATATATATATATACGGTGGCGTGGGACGGGGACTTTTTCACCGGTACAAGTTCACAATGGGGTCCCGCGAAGCCTGAAATTCAGAAAACTAAGCCCAACGAATAGGAAGAAGAAGGAGGGAAGAAAATTTCTCCCGTTTCGTGACCGGGCACCCGAGGCGAATAAAAAGAAGATACGTCTTATATTAAACTGATTTTCGGCATAGAATACGGGGGAGATAGAGGTCTAGAAAATTTTGGAATACAATTACGACGTTTTTCACTTATCGCTTCTCCACATCCCAGACCTTTCCAGACTTTTCCCTTTTCATGTCTCTAATTAATTCTCGGGTTATGTTATATATTAATGTAATAAGCACTGTAAGTATTTTACTGCTTTTTTGCTGATAAAACGAGCGATGTGTCCGTTTAATTAAAAACACGATCAGACCGAAATTTATACTGATTTCAGTTGTCGAAAAAAGTACTAGTCGACCATTTTAAAGATAATCAATTTCTAATCAGGCTTGAACTATTCAATTTGAGTTCAACCTTGCGGCAAACTAATACCGGCCGGGATATAATAGGACCGATAACAATCGTACTCGTGGAAATATCCCTTCAATTTGGGAATAAATTAATTTCAAATTGATTAGGTGTACAATTTATTAATTTGACGCGGTGATGATATCCAGTGGACAGATTTACCAACGCCAAATATATATATATATATATATATATATATATATATATATATATATATATATATTCTTTGTGGGGAAAAATTGGTAAATCTAAATATAGGCAATGTAATAGGGCAAAATAAAATTATCGAGCAAGAATTTTATATTTAAGTTGATTTGTGAGCAACAAAGGGGAAACGATCTGAAAGACACATATCAAAGTTTAATTTCAGTGGGGTAAATTATGTACGACGATATTATTGTCAACGGAGACGGCCCTTGCAAGGGCCCAATCACAAAGGAATGAGGCGCTCGTACTGCTTTGTGACAAGAACAATATTCCATAAATGTTGATCCAAAAAAAATTTCGAAACCACCGATTATGATTAATTAAAATGCGAGATACAAACGACCCGTGTACAACTTTCAATGTTTAATGCCGATTATATACAACGTCATAAGGTCAATGACGAATCTGAAATAGCTCTGGGGAGTGGAAAAACTGAAGGTCTGATAAATATAATTGTTATTTGGCTATATAATGGCAATATAATGGGGGTGGCCCTTGCAAGGGACCAATCGCAAAAAAAGGGAGGCGGTGCCTGGGCCGGGCTAATAATACTGCGATTAAATAAATGTTAATCCAAAAAATTTGGAAATCACCGATTATGGTTAATCCAACGTCCCGGTTACAACTTTCAATTTTTAATTACAGCAGCGTCGATTATGTATGACGTCATAAGGTCAATGACGAATCTGAAATAGCTCTGGGGAGTGGAAAAACTGAAGTTTGGTTAAATATAATTGTTATTCGGGTATATATTGGGAATGTGGGGGCGGCCCTTGCAAGGGCCCCCCAGTGAAAGGGTGGTTGGGGAGCGGCCTGGGCCTGGCTCTATCGATTGTCTCCCACCCACCCACCCGCCCACCCCTCACCCGCCCGCCCACCACCTGCGGCACCACACCCCCCTGCTCGGGGTTATACCGGCGCCCCGGATTATATCACGGCCAGCCAGGATATCCTCCGGTAAGCCCGCCTCCGTCCACTCGACCCGACAGCGAGACGAGAACAGCGCCAACAAAACATCAATTCCAACTTTTACACACTTTTTTCCTCCCGGCTTCCACTTACCCGCCGACAGAGAAATAACAAGACGCGTCGGATAGACGGAAAAAAGAAAACCAGAATGAAAAATACGGCATTAATCTAAAAACTCCTAACCCACTAGGAGGTTTACGGGAAAATTACAAAAACCGTTTTTTTTTTATTCACTATTTTACTATAATATTATTGTTCTTTTTTCCCCTATTATCTTTTACACATTAAACAGATCAACGCGGCCACAGTTTCGGACGTCTGTAAGGAACGTTCGGGATGTCGGAAGCGAGTTGGCTTTGGACCAGTGGATTAGGTCCGGGACACTAAACGGTACAGGGCGAGGTCATAGGACACAGCAGCTGCATCCGTCTTAATTGTCCTTAATATTTTTTCGACATCAACTTTCGATTTTGTCTACATTTGTGTCGGTTTGGCCGAACTTATTCGGGGGAATTTTATTTTCAAAAATTTAACAATATTTCGAACCTCTCCATGTAATATATACCCGTCACAAATTGACACGTCGGATACACTAGGTAGTGTCAACTCCGACTTAACACACTTTTTATGATGGCGGCGGTGGATCAAAATCAAATTCTAATAACTTCAAATTAAAAGTAGCCGAATAATTTCAGCAATATAAAAGAATTTTATATAAAATAGAGACATCTTATTGGACGTTTGTACACTCGAGTATATAAATGAATAATTCCGTTCAGTTGTTCGGAGCCGGGTTCTCTATCAAAATTCCGAGGAAAGTCGGGAAAATATGCGACAAGCTATTTATAGGACACAGATTTTATCATACCGTCGTCACCGGCATATTTCATCCGGACGGATCCCTCCCAAGAGACGATTGGTGTGTATATGTTAAATAAAATAACAAAACAGTAAAATAAATACCGTAGATTTATTGTGTTTCTGTCTCCTCTCTCGCCGGTTCGGTCTTCTGCCAGACCGGTTTCGGCCGCTCGCCGTCTTCACTAGCGCTGTGTCAGTCACTGTCGGCACTTTGGATGTTTTTCGGGCATCCTCACTCCACTGTCAATACTAACACAGCGCTACTGAAGATGGGGCGAGCGGCCGAAACCGGTCTGGCAAAAGAGCGAACCGGCGAGATAGGAGACAGAAACACAACAAATCTACGGTATTCCAACCCCTCGTATTGTCGTATTTGATGAGTCGTTAAGGTTCAATTTAAGTTCAAGCTTTCAAGGGACAAATATCGGCCACTGTGACTCAGCCGATTCGGCTCCGAGTGTTTTCCTGGAATACTGGAGTGTCGGATGGAAGCAATTTCCTGTGCGAGAGCCGGCGCTATCAGTTCCACTATCACCACCACCACACACTCGAGAGAAACACAATACGAACATACGAGACTCGAAAGTACAGAGAAACGAAACCGCGTTACAAATTTCACGCTAGAATCCTCGACAACAGGCCGTAATTATCACACTGAACGAACAAATTATTAATTTACCGCCTTAGGTTTGTGTTATCTCTGTCTTTTGCTAGACCGGTTTCGGCTGCTCGCCACCCGACCACCGAGTGCCAAGGTGCCGACAGTGACTAACACAGCGCTACTGAAGATGGCGAACGGCCGAAACCGGTCTAGCAAAAGACCAAACCGGCGAGATAGGAGACGGAAACGCAACAAATCTACGGTATTCCAACCCCTCGCAGACCACAAAACAGGTACGTTAAACCAATTTCCTCCCTTATTTTGAAACCTGAATCGTGCTGCGGGTCTAAATTCTATCGTCCTCCATCAAATTGTTAACGCCCCACCCTATGCTCAATAAGAAAGGTTCCTGTTCTTTCACGAATCCTAACGTTCGAAACTATCCCATTACTCGATTCGACGGTTGGAATTAATCGGTCACTAATTTTTTTAAATTGTAGCCTCGACTATGAGAAATTTCAAAAAAGAAACTTTCCGTCTGAGAAGGTGAAACAGGACGTGAAAGGAAAACGGACAATAAGACCTGTCTCATAACAGGAAATTATCGGAATAATTCGCTGGAAATTGAACGCCTACCCCCTGTTAATCGGGGTCTGTCAACTGGAACTGGAGGTCCCCCTCCTCCCGACCGCATGCAACAGGATTAAACATTGGGGGCGGGGGGGTGGAGCATTGATATTTGCGTGCATGAGAGGAGCAGTCGGGGAGAAAATAACACAGCTCGCCCTCCCAACTAACCCTTCATTGCAATTAGGCTAAAATTCACAACACACTGAACGGTGGAGCGTTTAATAATTGTGCCCTACGATAATTTCGACAGCTACGACCGATAGGCGATAAAATGGTCATTTTCCGAGGGAAATCTATGTCATATTCCTTTCATTAACTACTTTGAACTCTAATTGGGTTATCGGGCACGACGTCAGTTGGGGATTCGGGAAGTTCATCTACTCTTCGGTCGGACCCCGAGCACGTGGTGGAAACGGTCCACCAAGAGAAGAGAGAAAATCCAGTAAGTCGAAGAGACAAATCTTATTACAAATAATAAAAAAATTTTAGCATCGAGTAATTAATTAAAGTCCAGAACAGAAGGGGCTGAGTGGTATAAAGTTATACCGTAAAGAGTGAATGGACTTGCGAGAAAAGGAGGACACGAGGTTCTCATCAAGGGACTAGTTATGATGTCACGGTATGTGACGTCACTAGTACGTGACGTCACCATCTCTCTCTCTCTCTCTCTCTCTCTCTCTCTCTCTCTCTCTCTGAGAGAGAGGTCACATTGAGAGGTTGACATTGGTCAATAGAAGTCAAACACGACTTACCATTTTATATCTATATATATATAAATCAAGATATTATGCAGATATATACACCGCTTTGAAGTGTGTACAACAACACTGTTAATATTTAAGTTTGGGTCAAATTCATTTATCAATTAAACGACTGCCTATTTTGAAAGACAGAAATTATGTTCTAGCAATTATAATTGAGCACCACGACGGTAATAAAAACTGGAATTTTCAGCGAGCGAACCTGCAGTAAATTTAAAAGGAAAAAATGCTCAAAATTAGGTAAGAGGTAATAAGGCCAATTTCATGTGTTGGTAGGCTGATACACCTGACCTCAGCACTATTACCAACAACCACCCCCCTTCCCAAAAAAAACAACATAACCCCGTTGAATAACCCGTAGAGTGTCTTCGTCAAAGCCCTCCCTCCGAGCTACTGTCAAACCTTTATTGGATTATAAATCGATGAGGACGAAGAAATAATTAGGAAGAGGAGAATATTTACGGTCGAATAACAGTTTCAAATACTGTATATTACGTACGGATATGGTAAAATTCCGATCGGTACCTTAGAGGGATTTCACAGCAGGAGTAAAACTTCAAGTGGTGGCACCGAGCCACGTGGAAGATCTCTAGGCCGGTGGACAACAACTACTTGAAATGGGACTTCGATACATCTTAAAACCCGATGAATGTATGAAAAATCAATGGAAGATCGACCTAACCCGTTGAATATTTCCCTTTGATCTACCACCGAAGACTATCTTGTTAACTTTATAAGTGACTGAATCGCCGATGACGGCATTCTCCTGCGCCGCGTTTAATTCTCAAGCGCGGATAAAGGTCACACAGGTATAGTAAATCGAACGTAGCCCAAGTCCCCCAACATCCGCGACAGCTTTGAACCACAGTGCGGCATGAAATTCGTGGAAAATAATGAAAATCGAATTAAAAAAATTGGTACCCCGCGAACTGAAATTCCATCCGCGGAATTCTCGGTCCGTTATGAAATTTAAAAATGATCCGCGTATCCCGAGAACAGGATTGTAATTCACGAGATAAGATAAACACGAGCTCGGGGCGAAATTCATTTATCAATCCGTAAATTTGAACTGTTTGTCCGCAAATTTTTAGACCAATCGATCGTTCGATCCAATTGTAGACCTGTAATGTTTGGAATGCCGCTTTAAACAGCATTTCGTGAAAATACACTTAGGCTGTCTGTAAATTTGAAATATATATATAAGTATTGGGCTTAGGAATAAAAGTTACAATTTTTGAAAGCTTCCTCTGTGCCGCATCGTAGTCCGAGGTGACGTCGACAAACCGGTCTGTCGACTTTGTAAGTGATCGGCCCTTCTGTGTAACCCCGAAAAGGATCAGAATGTCCTACCTATCGCGGGGACTTTAGGGCCAACTTTAGAGGCCAAACTGCCAAATATTCATCCCTCTATGGGACATTTTAAAGAGCCACCGTTTCGCTACCGTCGGAAAACATTTGTTCGCACGCCCTACGTCGAACACAAATTAGTACATTGTCCGTCGAACATTTTATATATTAGCCGTCACGATGAACAAGCATAGGTAAAAATAAAATGAGATTACGCCTGAATATTTTCTAAATTTAATTTCAAGAGTCACACGAATATTCTCTCAAAGGGCTTTGCCGACAACACCGCTATCCCTTTACGACTACACGCCCTTCCTCCTGAACTAATTTCACTTTATTTTTATTATCATCTTTTATTTCATCGTCCAATCTCGAAACCGGAGTTCTTCCAAGAGAGAAATTTCAAGTTAGAGGATACTCCATCGATATTGTAAAAAATTTTATTCGATATCGCCCAGAAGCGTTTAATTAAAAACGCTACTACCTTCCGTCGTAAAATGGAGTTTTTATTTAGGGGCGGAAAACGATTAAGCCGAGGATGATCTTTGAGCCGGCGGATAATCCGTTTTTCGAGGCTTTTAACGGGATAAATAGGGCGCGGTAACGGGGGGGAGGGGAAAGAAGAAAATCCGGGGGTCGGGAACAGGAGGGAAGAAGTGCGCTGAGAACGGGCTGAGACACACAAGTAGTATAAGTGGATTGCCTTTTACACTTGGCGGCGGAGAAAGAGGCGCGAGCTCTCGGCCCGGCTACAAGTCGGTGGAAAAAAGAAAAACAAGAACCACCGGGGGGGGGGCGAGAGGGGAGGTGAGGGGGCGCAAGGGTAAAGTTTTTCCTGGAATATATTTTCCGATAATGCGACTAGCGATAGGCGCTTCGATCGGGTCGCCCGGCGCACAACCCGGCCACGCCCAGGAAAATCACGATGTAAATTTGTGCGTGAAAAACAACCGGCCTTGCGCTACCACTTCGAGCCGCTTTCCCTCCCATCGACCGAACGGACTATTCGACGTAATACTCTGCCCTATATCCAAGTACTGTAGCTATGAGAGGTCCCAGGACCGAGAGCCTCGAGTGTACCATCGATAGAAGCGCATCTAATACAAATAAAGAAAAATTGTAGTCGTACAAAAAAACTGTACTAAACAACAATTATGTTATCTACAGATTTGCGGAGTCCGAACATTTGTCCGCGTTGGAAATCCGGACGGAGCCAGGGGCGGGGTGGGGGTGGGGAGAAAATGGCCAACCCCAGTCGATACTGGGAGGCGGGAAAATCCCTGATTCAGCCGGAGAGAATACCACGCGAAGTGTTTTCACTTAAATTTACACGCGAAACCCGAATCGCCGAAGAAAATCAGATGAAGCCATGTTGGGTTTAGCCCTTTCAGGCGGTTCAGGGGTGACAGTTTAGGCCCGCCGATGAAAACCTATCCCTATATTAGTCGGAGCGAAATTCGCGAGGGGTTGACGTAAATATCGTCAACTATAAACCGGTAGTTATTTATTTGTGGCACGCTACACTGACGCCGACTCCATATCCGGTAGCGACGTTACTGAGTCACGTGACAGGGCGCCTTTAAAAAGTTCCCCCCCCCCCGTGTATAAAAAAAAATACAAGTCAAAGTCTCATAATCGCGAAGTTTGTATTATCGCGACAAGCGAATACTAGTAATAAACCCACGACTTTCGGGTTGAGTAATATTTTCCCTTCTTCTTTTATGACAGAGCTTTATCGAATCAAAGGATAGTTCGAACTGAAGGATTCAATATAACTGGTTGACGTAAATTCACGAACGAACGGGACTTTCGAATAGTGACGGTAAGAAACAGTAAAGGCAGTAAATTTGCCGTAGGTTTGTGGTGTGTTTCTCTCTCCTCTCGCCGGTTCGGCCTTTTGCTAGACCGGTTTCGGCCGCTCGCCGTCTTCTTCAGTAGCGGTGTTAGGCACTCGCGGGACGTTTTTCGGGCATCCTCACTGTCACTTGTAGAGCGAGGATGCCAGAAAAACATCCAAAGTGCCGACAGTAACTAACACTGAAACTACTGAAGATGGCGAGCGGCCGAAACCGGTCTAGCAGGCGACCAAACCGGCGAGAGGAGACAGAAACACCACAAAACCCTACGGTATAACGAATTTTGTAGGAATTATAGGTTGATTGTACAAGTTCAGGCCGGCAGCTAATTCGTGTCTGTGCCTTCTCCGAATATGCCACAATTTCCATTAATTTTATTACTTTTCTACATGATATTTTTGGCGGAACCAATGGAATCCTGGTCCAATTTCTTCAACAACTCGATTGTACAATGACGGCAGTTCGGTTCCTTCTTCGCGGGGAGGAAGGAACCCCAACGAATTCGGGAATAAATTAAACGGAACCCGGTTATATTATCCGGATAACGGCTGGTCAAAACGGAGTCCATATTCTTATCCGTCGGTGTACACTGTCGGAAGTGGATTATATTATTCGGGGTTCGCCGAAGTCGCGATATACGAAACGTCGGGCGGGGTTAATCGATATCCAGCCGTGCGGACCCCGATCCACCGCACCGAGGGACCGCCACCAAACAGATAAACCGGAATTATAATTTCGCCGTTAAGGATATTTTTGAAATACTTCAGAAAAACCGTTAACGATAACAGAAAAAGTGACTTAGCTGAAAATGGAAAGTGTTCGGTGAACACTCCTCGATCTTTAATCGTAATTTTCACGGCCACAGATCGCAACTATTACCTGCCAACAATCGTATTTTAAACCCTAACCGGGCGTACGGAATTGAGTTTTTTCTTCACAAATTAGCGCCATAAATCCCTCCCCCCCCCCTTTCAAAAACTATCCCTCCTGCCACTGATTACTGGAAATCCCGAGAGGAAATGACCGGGCCATTTTCCTCGCTGTCCAGTAACTGCAGGAATCACATCGTGTATCAAATCATTGAATATAATTTCATAGAAAATTGAACAAAAAAAAGAAACGTTTAATACTATTTCGGAAGGTAGGATACAGACTGGTATACGGGCAGATATTGAAGCGGGACCTAATAGCTGGGTGAGTTAGTTCAAAGCAGACACAACCTCCCCATCAAGTATATCGGTTAAGTCCCAAATTAGCCTATAATAGACACCGATGTTTTCAATATAGGAGAAAATTGCTTTCCCGATAGCAAAAGCACAATTACTCCGAATTCTAATTCTGTAATAAAGTGAATTACGGGCTTCTATTTGGTACGATTTACGGGGATTTTAAAAGCAAGTGATTGTGCACAGATTTGTCACCGCCCGGTTTCCCGGTAGGCCGGTTTGTATCCAGACCGGAATTGGATATGACATAACGCGAGGCTGAAACGATTCCGCATAAAAACCAATTTACATTGCGGGATGACTCGTGTCGGTTGGGGGTCCGGTTTTTTTATCATCGGACGAATTTTTTTTATCTCTCACATCTTGTCAGTAACACCCAGACACGTTATTCAATCGTTACAATCTACTATAGTTAGTAATCGTGAATTTGCAATTTCCCTATTAAAAAATCCTTCCGTTCCCCACCGTCCGGTGGGACCTGGAGGACCGATAAAATGAAAATAAATAAAAAACCAAGACGGGTTCTCTCCTAGTTATTATTATTAATATTCAATTTCGGGCCTGCAGAAACGAACTCGGTTTTTCGGCCCGACCAATTATTCGGCTGCACCTTTGTTCTCTTTTTCATCGCCCGTTTCATCCCCTCCCGTAGTTTTCGTTAATTCGCCCTAATAGCTTCTTTGTCGTGGGGAGGGGGCGGAAAAAAGCCGTTGGGCCCCTTTTGCGGCCAATTGTTCTCCCTATAATGTGTAAACTCGACCACTCTTTTGTCCGTTCCTCTAGAACCCTAATGAAAAAAAACTAAGCGCGCCAAATTTCCTCGCCCTCTCCTCTTCCGACCAAAACCCTACACCAACAGCAGAAGAAAGAATATCAAAATACCCTTTAATTGGATCCCGATAGACCGTATAAAATTAAATACAGCCCACTCACTCTCCCTCCTCTTCTGCAGTGTTTTCTCTATTATTATTTCCGGTAAATAGGTTTCTTCCTCCTATTGCTGGCGATTTAACTGAAATATCGTTACACGTATTGAGCCAGCGTTTATATCTCGAAATAATTTATTTGCCATAATTAGAAATCCTTAAAGACGAGGCATTAAATTTTATCGTGACGCAACCCCAAGAGACAGGCAGCTACTGAGGGTGGCGAGCGGACGAAACAGGTATTAGAGACTATTCCGTATCCGTTTTCTTCTTACCGGTTATTCTACCCGTTATCAGTTGAACGAATGAACGGAGCCCGCATTAAAAAACTTATCAGAAAAAATATCCGAATGTGAAAACCCTGAAATCTACTAGATACGTTTATATATACACGACTTTCGATAGGACTATTTCAGACTGTTACTAAAACGGACATGGAAATTGGCCTTAGCCGAAAAACTAACGGCCGTATTGAAAATCGGATATCGCTCCCATCCAGAGATTACGATCGAAAGTCCTTCGAACCGTCCTCGATGCTCAAAACGAGAGGTACGCACCACGTCGTTCTTCGCCACGACCTCGAGACATACCCGAAAAGTTGATGAACTAATAAAGAATGACGGTTCACTCATTCACTCGGCGAATACCCTCTCTTCTGTCATCGTTAAAATCACTTCTATATGAACGTAAATCTGTGAGTCATTAATTGACTCGCTCAGTAACTCACTGTCGGCAAATAACTGAGAATTATCAATATATACTTGTAATGAGGGAGCATATTAAAAAATGTACAAAGGCATATATGTATATATCAAGACAACCTCTGCCGGTCTAACGAAAGACGGATACTGGGATATTTTAAGGCCGACAACCCAATATGGACGGAGTGATGTCACCAGGTTATTAGTGTGGCAACAGCGCGGCAAAAGCCTCTGTATACAGAGAACAGGATCCGAGCCCTAGAGGAGAGTAGGCAAGGCCGCCGGAGAGTGGCAACGGGAAAAGTAACACGAGGTGTTACTGCCGCCGCCGGTGACGTAACATCCTTTGCATAACATACCGAACGTCAGCCACTTCGCCCGGGCGCCGACTTCGGACCCCCGAACACTTTACCAATAAATACACTTCGCCACCTTAAAGACTGTAAACTTGAAGTAGCGCGTCGCGCCAGTAAATGTTCTAATACGGACCTCAATAGTCACCCGAGCGGAACAGATTCTGAAGTTGCTTGTGAACATCATCCAACAAATATGGCGACATTTTCTCAGGTTTGACTTCGCGTCCCGACTGTAATACTATACGGTATTTCGGCGAAATAACAATTTTCCAATCGGCCGGTCAGACGGATGGTTGCAGCACATCGCCTGCAAAAAGCCTTCGCCCGTCATGTTGTTGGCACAACAGCTCTCTGCGTGTAGCAACCTCTCTAGAACTGTTGCCCGCAACAAAACCCCGAGACAATTGCGAACGGAGAAACAATATAAAAACACTTTCAAAGCGGTAAGTCTTACAGCCAACTATTTGGCGACCGATCGGATACTTTTCGGATATTTTTTTTTTAGTTAAAATTTTGTCGAGTGAGTGTAAGTTGTCGCGTTTTCATGTTGTAGGGCGTACAACAGTAGTATATTTTGACTTCGTACTCGGGCCTATATATAAATGTAGAACTGCCCCCGCGACGGTATCGATTCGTACATCGCCTACAAGGCGGCTTTTTCTCCTTTTCATTTATTATACAATCAAACCTTTATCGTCACAAGCACAATTGTTGAATGTTATTTCGTATTTCTTGATAAAGAAGCCACTCACGTTACGCCACTTTTAGTCCACCAGTGACTGAAGAGTGGTAATGTATTCGCGGAACATAAATTTTTTCTTTTTCATTTCCACTTTTCAATTATTTGCCTCGTGTTCCCATCTCACCTCATTCGTGGGCCGCCAATTATCGCCGACCATCTCTTAAATTCAATTAACTCAGCTTCGTTTTCCCGTAACCGGGATCCCGGAACGAAATTAAATAGACCGGTACAAAGAGACCTTGTTCAGTCTCAAACTTCTGAATTAGTACTAAAAAGCGGGACTAATATAAAACTCCTAATTGAAACTGAAACAAGATTTATGTTGGAAAGTGGGCTCTTTACAAGATATTAGCGCGGAGATTGCATTTGGGAACGTTTTTCCCAATAATAAGACTCCAGAGTTTTTACTGTAAGGTCACAATAAGGATGTGTACAATTTAACATACGTTTTCAGATTAGATTGTTAATTTCACTTTCATAAATTTTGAACCGAAAATTCGGTAAATCGAATTCTAGAGTTTTAAGGTACAACCGGTTTGTTCAGGTGTCGGGTTCCGGTTGCTCGCGTTATTCAGTAGCTTTCCGTTGGCCGAAACCGGTCTACCTGAAGACGGAAAATGAACAAGAACATTCGGTATTTCAAATCCACGGAAACGGAGAGAAAAGAGTGACGGGATATATGGCGGATAGTAGTAGACTATACTGAGGTTATGAGATTTTGCCAATTATACTGTTACATTATATACGTTTATTCGAAGCAAATCAATGTATTTGTACTGCAGTAGTCCTGAAGATAGGTGAGACTGGATTAGGGGCCGGGCGCGGAGGTTCCGATACAGGGTTCGTACCCCGACGATTAGGTTCATCGAAACCGATCGGTTGAAATCGCAACGGAGAATCGGATCGTGGTTTCGCGTGACCTCAATCGGGCGCGTTAAGAGGACAACTCAAGCCGATTGAGCCTCAACCAATATTGGCCCGACAAGAGGCCTGTTCAAGAAGGATCGCCATCCAACACACTTACCTCTGTACACAGTTTTAATTCTTATCGCAAACAGGACAAACAGTTAATAGCTGGTGGGCGAAGTGGTACAGTAACCGGATTCCCGGATGAAATGAAAGTAGATTAGCTACAAGGGCCGATTCGCAGAATACTACAGTTATCGCGCAAACTCACTATCGATATATATTCTCCATCTTCGGCGCCATTCATATATTCTAATGAGGTTTTTGAAATTGCCAGTCTGTTGTCTAATGTCCTGTCTGTGTCCTGTTCTGAGTCGGGTTTGGGAACGGCCGAATCGTCGAACGAATTCACCCCATTTCTCAAATAAATCAACGTTGTATTTTTTGTTAGTGTCGATCCGTTGCGGCTTGCTCTATATTCTTTAATTAAGTTCGAATACAAGTACGTATATTCGCGTTATATCTCTTTCCCAACGGCTGGCTGTACAGAGTGGCGCCGGAGAAGGCGAAGTCATAACGATATCATGAAAAATGACGCGCGGAAAAAAATACTGAATAGCTCGCAGACTGCAAGCGTTGCAACAACATTTGCAGCGTAGATTTATGCACGAAACTGCCGTAAAACGGAACCCGTTTGATTCGAACAGCCCGGTCCAAACTTGAATTCGGCGAGCGAAAATAGTTTTCGCCGAATAACAAGAGTTCAACCCGTTGGCCGTGTGATATGCCGATGTATAAAACGAGAACGGATAAAAAACTTCGAAATTCATTAAATGCACGATAAATTTTCGATACCGTCCAATGAAATACAAGTTCAATATAAGTTTCGATTAGGTTGGACAAAAGACCTTTTAGGAAAAAAAACTTTTCAGTTTTTCAACTTTCCATCGTGGGACAAGTGTATCTCACTTTGGGAAGTTTGAGTTTGGGGACAAATCGGTGAGAATGTTTGAAGAGAGAAGAAATTTTCGATTTTACACAACTTTGCTTTGATGTGTGACTCGCGTGGCTGTTCAGATTTGTTATCAACGCTTTGATTCCAGGAAAGTCGGACAAAAAAAAAAAACAACATAATATCTCAACGTCTCGGCGGAACGAGTCTCCCCTCCCAAGGGGAACTCATTAAGAACAAAAAGACGAACTGCCGCACTACACGTCACAGCCCCATATACCTGTCACGTATAGTCAGGGAAATTTTATACCTAACAACCTTAATACTAAAAGATATGTGCCAAAAGTTTTTTTTGTATAGGCATTAACCTGCTAAGCGCAGTGAAAATATAGGCAAAATTGAATGTTTGTACTGTTTAGAGATGTTAAGCCGAGATTCACTTTTTGGTGTAACGTTGTCACTACTGACGATGGCGAAAAGTCCGAATTAAAATATACCTCGCGAATCACGCCCCGTGCGAGTATTAAACGAATTATTGTAGTTAAATTAGCGAATGTCTTATACTGATGATAAGGACCGAATACACAGGTACCGAAACGTCGGACTGAATTGTTGTCGCTGAATATTTGTCGGTTCGGCCGAACACGTTAATTTTATTAACGTTTATTAACTGGGGTAACGGGAATGGGTAAAGTGGCGACTGCGTACAGTCAAGAAAAGGTAAAAAGTAAAAAAAATTGACCTTGGGCCGGCGGTCCGTTCGCGTGCCCTTTATCAAGATGGGTCGCACGCAATATTAGAGCCGGAGTACACCGACACACAATAATCATTTGCCGACGTTTTCAAAACGCTATTTACGATCCTCTGGCATGCAAATTATTATTACTATTAGAATAATATTGTCATCGTTCAGTTAAAGAAGTGAACACGGAACACTCTTCCTGCACCCACCGCTCCTCCACGGGGGGGGGTTCTGTCGAGGAAATTGATTTAGAGGAAGTCGCGAATCGTTTTTTGGCTAATAAATCGGCGAAAGTTTACCACGACCTGAACCTGAATTGTCGCTAACCGGCTTACGGTAAAGTGTACTACAACCAGGTACAATAGGATTATTAGGGAATACAATCAAATTATAGAGGACAGGTTGGTGGTTCACGAAAACGAGAATCACTTCGGTCGGACTCTGAAGTAGGAACCGGTAAGAGTTCCGAAACGTCGTTGGCGCGAGAGGAGACAATTTCAGTCCGATTTTAAATCACGATAAAATGCAAAATATGACGCCATCATAACTGGGTGAACCGTTTCCCCAAATTGCAAATTACGGATCGGACCCGCGACAAACGAATTATTTTATGTTTTCCGAAAAAAAGTACGGTAATAAAACGGGAAATGTTTTTTTTTCACACTAACAACTATCCACATATATCATTTGACTTGAGCGAACTATTCCAGACGTTTATTTGTATCGTGATCCCGCTTCTAGGACACTTAAATGTTGGTCTAAGTCGATTTCGAGACTTCGTTTCCAGAGCGATCAATTTGGCCGCGGACGACCCCTTCCTTCTATAGATAATTGATAATTGACTTTATCCGCGATTCAACGGATAATAATCCGTGGACAAATATTGACGCAATATCGACTGCGCTCGCTCGACCCCTTCAGAAAAAAGTGGATAGCTTTTTCTTCATCGTCAAAATAATTCGATCGACGAACAATTTTACCTTTTTTTCGAGGATAAAAAAACCTCTTGTAGTTTCTTGTAGGGTGTCACAAAATTAACGCAAGATTTGAATCGAACTGTGGCCGCCAAACTTTGATTATTTTTGAAATATTGTTCAACAATGAAAACACGTTGTTGTTCTATCCATTTGTACTGACACTAAACTATCATTTACTATTTTTTAATAGGGTTGCCAACGCGTTAATTTCGAAACGCCCCGATACAAGGATGTACCTTCAAAAACTCCAGAGAGAGAGAGAGACAAGTATTGGAAATGATGGAGGGTACATTATCGATTTATTTTTTCATGAAATCACCCGATGTATATAACCTGAAATGAAAAAAAAAAAACCAGCCGGCAATTATGCCGTTTGCGGCCGCCGAATGGGAAACAATTAAATGATAATCCGCTGATCTAATCGAAACTGGCCGACCTTTCCATTTTATAAGGATGGGAAAATGAACGAAAAGTCAATGAATCGATCGTGGTTGGACAAATGACTCCACGATCGGACGTTCGTGGAGCCGGCGTTCTTCCCGTTCCCACACAATTAATCCCCTCTAACAACAGACATCCTTATCAACCCTGGCTAATAACAATAAAATCATTTATTACTTTACGCTAACTCCGGCGAGAGGAACAAATAAATAAAACCCTAGTCTACAATATACGACCTTTCGCTTCGCTCTTTTAAAAAGAATTTATTTTCAAAATTTTCTCCCGAATTGTCAATACGGACGTACTGAATTGGGAGAACTGGTTCTTGAAACTGACGCTACGCAGTTTCGAATAATTAGATATGGATTATAAAAGAATATCGCGATATAATTAAATATAATAAATTGTACCAAGTTTTACTGCGATACAGGAGATATAACGCTTATAGAATCCAATCCTCGCAATCCCTAAGCCTGCAATCTAACGCCCTTGCACCTAAACTAATAATAAACTAAAAGTCCAATTCCTTCGGGAATTAGCGTCTTCCCCTTATAAATCCTTAAACTCCAGATTATACCCGCAGTTCCCCCCCTCCATCCCCCCAAGATCCCTTAATTCGACAACTTTACTCATTTCGCCTTACTGAAAATCACCCTGTCACTTGGGCAAGGGCAGCGGCGGGAATACCATCATTGGGGTGGTTTCTCCCTTCAGGAAAAACAAGTATTACAATAAATAATACAATTAGTTTTATTGTCACAACTGTAAAATACAATGAGCGACGTTGATTTTCGACTAGATCTAATAACGAATGGAATATAAAGGACACTGGCTTTCCAGATTTTTCTAAAATTTCATTTATTTTTCGTACACACTTAGATCACGTGGCCACTGATCACACTGACGCCTTTTCGGGCGTCCGTAAGGTACGTTTTTAGGGATGTACGTGAAAATAAATGAAGTACCTTCGTAAACCTCGTTGTGTAAACGTTGGACGATCTCCGCGAGGAAATAGTAATAATAATAATAATAATAACAGCGGATATTTATAAAAGGCCATTAATCTCGGTATTACCCTGATTAAACCAGTCGAGAGGATTTTTCAGAATCTGTCTTGAGAGCGCCGGAAAAAATTTCATTCTTATCACTAACAGTCGTCTAAAAATATAAATGAAGCGTGAAGATACGAAATTTTAACGTACATGCGGTCTGCGAGGGGTTGGAATACCGTAGATTTCGCGTGTTTTTTTTGTCGGTTTGCGGTCTCTTGCTAGACCGGTTTCGGCCGCTCGCCATCTTCAGCACTGACAGTACTACAAGTGACGGTGACAGTGCCGAAACCGGTCTGGCAAAAGACAGAGACTGCAAAAAAACACAGGGAAATCTACGGTAAAAACTGTTTCTACCTCTGTATAGCGGTACGATTGGATGACGTACCGATGTCCCCAACCGACGGGGGGGGGTTTGAACAAATGGCCCGGACCGATTTTCAGTTCACACATTCTTCCCTGAAAGCCGAACGTGCGTGAAAAGGAGACCGGTAGGTAGCCTTAGGGGAGAGGGGGAGCCTCCCTTTCTGGCCTGCGTTGATTTATGCTCGCCGCTAATAAATAAAGGGAGGGCCTCGGCTTTCTCTCCCCTCCAGCCTTGGGGTGGATCTTCGCAGTATAAAAGGGAACGGGAGAGCCCAACCTTTTTCTTTAGACGGAAAAATCCGTTGGGCCGTTCACTCTCTGGAGTTCTCAGCCCCCCCCCCACCCCCAAAACCACTTATCCTACAGCCGCTGCCACAACCCCTAGGACGATAATATTTTTCACCCTAAATGTCGCCACAATTACATGTTATTGTAATTCTATTTGAGCGTTGAGATTGTACTCCCGCTCCGGCCCTTATCGGATAGTGAGGAAATCACACACACAGGGCCATTTCCCCCCCAAATCGTAGGCTGGGGTAGTTTCGAACGTAAGAATAGGGAAGCCGAAAATTCAAAAACGGAACGTATCGTACGGTCGGAAATGTAAGGCGTTAACGATTTTACGAAGGAGAATAGATTGTAGCGATGGAATATTGTAGGACGGTTCGGTGGACTTCCAAACGGCTCAATTCCGTACACCTCGTTAGGTTTTAAAATACGGTCAATAAATTTAATCTTTGTACCAATTTGTGAAATCGTTTACCTGTTTTCTCGGGAGTTTGAAATATTAACAGGCAGGTAATAAACAACAGAGGGGTTTGAACAACAATACGATAAATTGAGAATTTTATTATACTGAGAGACGTCGGAATTTTGGGACTGTACCTAGGAGAAATCATAAAAAGTATCGATATAATAAAAATATTATATACTTTTTTTTTTTATTGACATTTAAAGTTTTAAAATGTGTAATTTTACACTTGACGGGTAAACAAGTCGGCAGCTATATGGGGCAAAAAGGACATTAAGACAGCAATGAATCATGCTCCGGATTCATGGATTTTCCCCAGGAGAGAGGAAGAAAAATAAGTTTCGGCTATAAAAATTGTTATAACCAGATTTTTCCCTGTACACAGCTTCGGAGAAATGCGAATAATCGGAGGATAGAATCTAGGCAAAGCAATCCGAAACTCTGTACTTTAAAAATGATTGCCATTAATTTTATTTCGCTGAACAATGAAGAAATACGGCGAACAATGGATCAACCTTGAATGTAGTTTCGTGACCGTTGTCGATCTCCAGTCTCACGGCGGGCTCATTTCGTTAGGAATTGTTTCCTAGACCTCCAACCTACTACAATGGACTATAGATAGGTGTGACGACCCCCCCCACCCCCACCTGCTACTATAGTGTAGACATATCATGTTGCAACAACGTTATTATGTTACGTTGCAGACTAGACTAGGTAAGCCCTCATTCTGTCAAATGATGTGCAAAAATATCAATTAACGGGGGGGGAGAGGCGGGGGGGTTGTTTAAATGACTTCAACTTTTCAATCGATACAGAAAAGACTACTCGACTGTTCGAGTGGTTTTCCGGCTATAATAATTAATTAGCGCTCGAATAAACAACCGAGAATAATTCAGAATTAGAGGCCCTCTCAAATTTTCGAGTGGACACAAATGTTTCCCTACTCGAAAAGCGTTTTTGTTCAGTTACCTCTCGATTGTCGTTTAAACTCTGGCGAATTTTTATTTACGCTCTTAATTGCGCTGATAACGCGATTTATTACCCAATTCCGACGTCGGCCCTCTCATCTCTTGTTCTTTTTATTTCAAGTCGCGATTTTACAAATTGTATTTAGCGACACATAATAGAAAATCTGTCTTATCGAAGTGATGGGATGGTTTATATATATATATATATAGGGAAAAAAGCTAATTCGTGAAAGATCGGAACGGTCAGGAAGATAATGTGGGCCGTTAAAATGTTACGAATGGCTCGGTGGATCCCGACAGCTCAATTCCCAAATTATTCGTAGCAATTAGAAACTTTTGACTCTCGTATGTGGTCTTCTGTCCAAGTGCAATCCGCAAGTGGCAACTGAATTTCGGGACCAGAACTCGCAGTAAAACCCCCAACCTTTATAAACAGATTTACAAGACGTAGGCGTCGTTGACCCCCACCCCACCCCCACGGTCACGATTAAATCGGACCGGGTTATTAAATCGATACCGAGGCCGAGAATATTAACTGAAGCAAAGCACGAGCACAACCTACAACAACAAACACAAAAGAACGAGGCCGACAATCGATCACTCGAGTAATCGCGCCCAATTGCGATTTCGATACGTTTAATTATTCTTCAAGAAGATTTCATGGATCAAAACGCGGCGGCGACGGGTTCAGAATCGAGCCATCGTTCATGTACACGAAACATGAATACATAAAACATATTAAGTGGACAGCCGAGATGTGAAAACATGAAGCATATAGAGCGGCTAGAGCATATAAAGTCTACATCAAGTACTATTCCGGATTTAATTTTTCGTCCCGTATCGTTTATTCGCTGAGACACAAATACGTACGTTACATCGAAGTCGTTAAACAGATTTTAAGTAAACAGAATGAAACCGAGAAATGAATACAGTGGACAGGAATATCGGCGAAAGAAAAGAGTTGGCCGTGCAGACGAACGCACCGCTGTGATAACCTCGCTTCTTATCACAAACGGCTCTTATATTAATATTTACAGCGAATAATGACGGTTCAAGTCGGGTTCGGCGAGGGCAAATTTTGAGACGGGGGAATATAAATTCACGTCCTTTCGGATTATTAAACGGGTTCGTAAATTCGATTGTTGTGTGAAATGAGACAAAGCTCCGGCCGAGACGTGAACAAAAACCGAACTCCGGTAAGTTAAAGCCGCTGTAGACTTTGTGATTTGAAAAATACCCGGGCGAACCTCTGGTATGCTAACGATAGAGGATTTCGAATTGGCTTTGTACACTGCGAGTTTATTAACCGAGGACTTTAAAATTGACGGTTTGATTCCATTGTTTCGAGCTTGTACGGGCATTCCGCGTGAGGACTTTAAAATGAAGAGAAAGCGCGTTAATAGCGAAAATAACCTGCAACCGGACTGAAATAAGAGTGACGTGCGGACAAAGTATGTCCTCCGAATGCACAAAGAACGTGACGGTGACACGACAAGTCTTATTACTATTCAAACGGAAGCACAAAGGACAGCTAACACTGCAAGGCCGGTTTCCCACAGTGCAATAACGTCATTTCGCGAATACTCAGTAAAAATTGAAATCGGCAGCAATTGCGCCATAAAAACTGTAAATTGGGAAACAGAAATGCATTCACATTTATGCACTCCTCGTTAAAAGGATGTTGCAAAAATCGTCCCCGTTAATTCCAATACATACTTATTACACACTGATATTTCTTATGCACCACTCACGCAAAACGAAATTGTGGCTCTTTAAAATGTTTCCAGATTAAATTGTTTGACGTGAAAACCAATTTGCGCTATAAGAATGACGAACAAAAAAAAGTTTAAGGGTGAATTCGGCTCATTAGCCTCTAAAAATAGGCTCTCTTCGCAAAATAATTTGATTCTTAATGAAGAAATCAAAAATTTCTTCGATGAGAAATCCCGCTGTATCTACAAAGAAGTTAAGTTTTATAACATCGGTACGTAATTTTTTTTTTAGCTGTGATATTATCACAAATGTAAAATACTAGCACTAATAACAATAGCCGCCGACTTAGTAAAAATATTATTCATATATTTTTCGGGTATATTTAGATCGATTAGATGGATATTGATTGAGGCGTCTGTAAGGAATGTCGGGACGAAAAATTCGTTTACGTATACCCGATTGAAAAGAATCGACTTAAACAGCAAATTTGGACTTCTTAGGCCGTCACTGCTAAAACGGACATCAAAATTGACCCTAAGTAACAGACTTACAGTATACAAAGCCCTATTAAAACCGACATACGGTATAGAACTATTGGGTTCCGCCCAAGACATCAGACATCGCTCGCGTCCAGAGATTCCCAAACGAAAGTTCTTCGGACCATACTTAATGTCGTAAAGTCAAAGTTAAAAATCAATAAAAATTGGCCCAAAAAACCCAGGAGTGGCCTCTTATTAAGAGACTGTGTCCAGACGGTTGAATGCGTACAGGGGGAAAGGTGGTCGTGAAGGGGTCAATATTTGACGTGCACTCCACAAACCACCCCCTCCCCTCCCCCACAACCCCGGGTATCAGTACACGGGGGTAGTAGTTACATACTCACGCACGTACTCAATACAACCCCCGACCCCGACCCGGGCGGTTATTTGCAGTGCTCAATTGCGGGGAAAAATCGCTGGGATATTTATGTACTTTGTCGGGATAATTCTCTGCTACGGGGCGTGGACAACATACAAATACTTTTACAGGCTTCCGGGTGTTCGGCTCCGGTTCCGGCAGGTTTCCGGTCGCCGGCGAACTTGACGTCGGTCACGGGTCGAATCGAATAAAAAAAAAAAAGGGAGGGCCGGGATAAAAGGAATTGTCTGTCCCGGGGAGTAGGGGGCGGGGGCGGAGTGGACTAGTTGAGGACGGGGTAAAAGGGAAAACTTCAAAACCACCCAAATCCCCCGGCATCTTCCTCCCGGCTACAACAAAAACCCCAAAGACGTATCGCAAGGAGGAGGCTCCTCACGGCCACCAGCTAGTCAAAGTGAAAGTGAAAAGTGTAGTGAAAGCTGTGAATGTGCCTATAGTGTGTATAGCGCTAACGACGGTATACGACCTGTCCAGTATACAGTGTCACCAGTGCCCCGACACCGAGTTTCGCGAGCAGTGCAGTGAACCCAAGCGGCAAGTGCAAAGTGCATGTGTCTGTCTGCGCGAGTGAATGTAGTGAGTGTAGCTTAAGTTCTCGGGTTTCTATTATAATTTTCCCGATTATCGCAACAATATTGTCAAAAATCCATGTTTAATGTGATATAATATTTAAGTATATAGGCCGGAACGCATGTACGAATCACCATTTGTATATTGGTTCTATCGATGTAATACTTTATTTAAAGAAATAAAAAATTATTTGTAATTTTGTGTTGGGTAAAAGGGAATCTGGGCCTCCCTCTTCTGGGAGCCTCTTGACATGTCGCCAACCTGCTACTGAGGCCACTTTACGGCGCACATAAAATGAAAATTTAAATTATTTATTCGCGAAATACCGGACGAAACCCCCCTAAGATTGGTCGTGTTCAACGCTCATGTTTCCTACGAACACTCGCTTTTTCCGCCTGTTGGGTCCTCTTTTTAAATCCTCCCCCCCCCCCGGTTATAACAGGGTTTTCGGCCTGTCTTATACACGGGTTATAAATGTATTCCCGAAATTATTCAACAAAACAAGCGCTATTATTCTGACCTTAGTAGGCCACAGTGTGTCGGTACATTATTCACTACTACCATAATTTTTTACCGTGTTATTTGAACCATCCGTGTATACTGTAATTGCGATATCTTGGTGTATATCAATGCGATATTTTTTGTTCTGTGCGCTGAATTTTGTGGATTTTGATTGCGTCCTTTTTCACCGCCTATAATTATTTATTGCCCTTTTGTACATTTTACATATCGCGCTTTGCGCTATCCTCTCGGCATCCTCCCCTCTAACTGTTTATAAGTGTGACAAAATGACGGGTTCGAACGAATGGGAAAAGTTGTATCGAAATAGTACACTTCTGACCGTTCGCCGTGCGATTAAGCCGGCCTAATGGAGTATGGATCTGGGGGAGCTTGGCTAAACCAAGTAACACTGGGCTGGGGGTTGGTGGCCCTACGTCGGCCATTTTGGGTTAGGTGGGGTCAGAATTTGGGTAGGGCGCCGACGCTAGGCAAAATATATCTCCATTGCGGCCAATATATTTTATACAGTTTAATTAGACCGCTTTCTGTTCAGTCATTATCTTTTCTTGGTGTCATTTGTGAAAGTTTTCCTCTCGATACTGCACGGAAACTGATTCTTCAACCTTAAATTAGGGGGAACACTTTTCCTCCGTACAATTATATTAGTTTTATTTCGATTGAGACGTGAAATAACGAGAGGCATATTATATATTGCCACGGTGGACAGTAATATTGGGATTATGGCTCACATAAATTATGTCCTATACCTAAGTAGTTAGTATTTTTTCGGTAAATTTCTATATCCTTGAAGAAAACCTTACTTAAAAATGTACCTAGATAAACTGCAATTCATAATTCTTGAATTATTAAAGGATACATTAATAATTATATATTAATATATAATAACTCAAGAATTATGAATTGTAGTATATCTAAGGTACATTTTGAGTATGGTTTACTTTTAAACGTTATTCAGTATTCATCGCATTTGCATTATCCATCAATCGCACAATTCAAATAATTCCTATATATATGTACAGATTTACAACAGAAAATACTTCTACCTACAGAAATAATAACTTTTGTAGGATTATAACTCGGATAGAGAGTAAAAATATTGCGAGCAGGATTACAGTGAACCGTTGCACGCTTCCATTTTACTTAATGAAGAGCAAAATTCGATACAATTCCTGGAAATATGCGGTGGAAAAATTTCCCTAAATACGCTTTTAAAGGAATACTTCCGATAAAGTAACCCCGGATCGGACCCTTCTAGGCGGTGCTCTCTTTCTGCCCAATCTCCTTGCCCTTTTTACAAAGGCAAAGGTCGGTTAAAGGGATTCCTCTCCACCCCACCCCTATGGGTCAGAACCCAAACTTATCTTCAATCTTATTTGAACGCCCGTTCTACAGTGGCTTATTTTGATGTTTTCCAGTTGAAATTTACATACATTTCATATACACAATATAAGATAATACAAAGGAGAGTTATCTCTCAATTGACGTCAGTCGAAATTGTAAAGTAAAATAATTTGTTGAACCAATTTTCGCATTTGGTACACAAGCACAAAAAAATCTTTAAATCGCTTTTTTCGTCGAATCAAGTGCGATAAATTTTATATATATTTCCTAATAACAATCAAATCAATTTTATTGGAATAAAATTGGTAAGAGCCAGTGTTCCGGTGCTGACATGATGCTTCGTGAGTAATCTAGATTAGCAGCTGGACTACTACCGTAGATGGGGAAACACCGGAAAAGTCTAGGCCTACATGGTACCAGAGAGGAATAGAAGGGCAACGGAGTGATTTATAACTAGCACCAGAATACTACTGCTATTGGAAACACGACTGTCTGTAATGAATACAACAAGTTAGTATTAAACCAACACCCTCTCACCCTCCATCCCCTCACACCTCGACGCCTACATTATCGGAACATTGACACATTTCAAGTTTATTACCGGGCCTCGAATTAAACACGCCCAAACGATCGAGGAGAACTTTCCCCAGGAAACTTTTAATGTAATACACAGCCTTAGGGGGGGGGGAAACTCTAAACACAGTCAACCAAGTTTAATAACCGCAAGCGGCTTCGCAAAATCAATTCTCCGACACGCACACTCTCTCTCTCTCTCATACAAACACAGAAGAACAAATATAAATACAAATACATTATTTTTCTGTGAATATATAGGGCAGCGTAAACATGAATTCCGGCCTACCACCACTAAGTATGAAGACTAAGAGATGTTTGGAAATTTTATTTTTTCCCCAAGTGGCCCCAAAGTGGGATACTCTATAGGCTACTTAATTGAAAATCGTTAATTTATATAAACGAGGAAGAACGAGTATCCGGAGCGGAACTCTCATACACGCCAACCGGAATAGAGACGGTTGTTGATCGCTCAATATTTATGTATTATTTAGAAATTGTATTCTTCAATTAATAAAGCAGATTCTCGGCAGTGGAGACGGAGGAATAGATAAAAAAGGTTTTCACGAGATGATGGACAAAAAATAGAGGAGCGCCTTATCGGCCCTTGAGAGGTGTCATTACGGAGTATAATATCTCCGCCACCCGCCACGGTTGAACTTTACTGCCCGGGCAGTAAAACTTTCCAACTTAGGGCCGGTAAAATTTTATTACGACGGACCGAGAAAAAAAAATCCGGCTTTTTCGGGTGGGGGGGGGCGGACTTTAATGACCGTCCGACATTAATAAATAACCGGGGGATTTATTAACAAGAAAACATTAACAGTCGATATAATTACGATAGCGTGGACAAGTCCAACTACGTTTCCGGACTCCGGAATATAAGGGAAATGTCAAAAGGGAAGGGCAAAAATAAAAGAAAACCCTCCCGGTGGAGCTCGCTGTCGGCCGGTTTCAAAACGCCGAAAATATCAGCCGGAAAAATCCAGGAAAAACCCTGCCGGACATGGTTTTTCACACACAGTACTGCCCTCTCCTACCGTCAGTTATAATAGCTGACTATATATGTGTGTGTGTAGCAGAATTTCCTTTTTTTTTAGTATCATCGTCAACCGTCGAAACTGCGTTGACACAGAGGTGAGAGTGGGACATTAGGAAAGTAGACGGACCATCGGCATGTCTTGGAATGGATGTACTAAAGAGAGAGAGAGAGAGAGAGAGAGAGAGGACACACAGGGCCGTGAAAAGGGCGTGATAAAAAGAGGGATAAAAACGGTACGCATTCGGGATCTCCAGGATCGGAGAGGGAGGGACGGAGGGAAGGAGAGAGATTAGCGACATTTTCATCTCCGAGTCCAAATCCTTATTAAACGATCTCTAGCGTTTATTTAAATAGGACGCAGGTAAATATTAAACCGATAGACGCACGCACACGCCAATGTGAACGCACTGGCACTAATTATTGTCCCCCCTGTGGACTAACAAAAGGTCGGAAAAGGGACAAATTAGTTTCGGAGAGGGCGGAGCCTAATCCGACGACTGTGAAAGGCCGGTAAAGATCCGAGAGGTTTTCTTTTGCGACCGGATTTCCCGTTCCATTTCCACATTTTCACGACCGCTTAGCCCAATGAACGACCGAAGAATTTCCAACCGGCCTCAAACCGAGCATCGAATCCGAGCCCCGGTACAAGATCGAAATGAAAAGTCGAAACTCGGAAAACTCATAAAATGGAGAAGACTGTAACCGCCGATAGAATATCGCGTCTCGAAATCGCGGAAATCGTTAGATAAAATACGGTTTGAATTTTATAGTGTACAGAAAGAAATATATTCGGGAATATGCAAAGATATATGAGCCCCGAGAATTAGTCCTCCGCGGCCCACCGACGACGGCTTGAACGTCTTCTTGCACATCTTCTGTAGCCCGGAGACGCGTCCAAAAAGAGTGCAATCACAAATGGTCGCCTTTTTTATCGGGAGGAGAAAGTGACAAAACAGCATTCCATAATTGTACTTATGACGATAGAGGTATTTACTTATAAAGTCCCGAGAACGGTCCATACTCGGCCGACAATATCCTAATGTCTCTGGTAGGAGGGCGGCCCCCATCAAATCGATTTTCTGCTAAAACTAGAGCGCGGGGCGGTTTAAGTTTTGAGAACAGAAAACAAGCCCCCCACCCCCCTCCCACCAAGAGGAAGGACACTGACCCCGTTGATAGCATCTGCACGAGAATTAATCTTACTTTACAAGTTACACCCTGTGTCGCTTTCAAATTAGAGCCGCCATATTGTTTTCGCCATAAAACAAATCGCGTTGGGGGCAAAAACGGGCGTCGGTACACAAATTCGGCCCGAATTGATAATATAAAATGTTCCAAAAACTTCTTTTTTTCTGAGAATTATTACAATAAAATTCGATCAATAAATCGTCTTAGAGCGAAGAATTTTGTATAGCACTTAGATCTAGGTATCATCTGTGTGTAATTCGCTCATCAACTTCTTCAGATGACCATCTTCAGTTCAGCTGATTCCCAGTATGCGAACCTAGGTCTGACTAGATATAATAAACCATAAATAATATTAAAGTTATTTTTTCCTTTCCCACTTCATTACGACATTACGCTTTAAAATAGCCATATACTGGAAATGGGCTCATATGCTCAACAGAAGGAAAATTCGGTACGCCGAACAATTCCTCATTTTTTTTATTAGATTACAAAAAATTATTTTTATTAATTGCGCTCGTTCATTCGTCTCTCCAATCCAGGCGGCATTGAAACATTGCTGTCACTGTATTTCTTTAAGAATATCGTTAATATTTCGAAATCTCCAGATCCAGATCCGGCGAGAACGTTTCTCCGGGATAGAGAATACCGAACGCCCTTATCCAAGTCCCGGCCACGTGGCGATCATCTCTTTTCATTAAGTCCCTCGCTATTTCACTAATTCACTCCTCGAGTACTTTAAGAGCATAGGGTCGGGGGCGGTCTAGACAGAAGGGAGGGGTGGGGGTGGTTCTGGCGCCCCAAATAATATAAATGAGGTGACCCAAATTCATACTGTTCTTTTCGTTCTCTCTTTCTCTATTTATTTTGGAACATGTCCCATAATTGTTGGCCACCGCCTGTGGTCCCCGTCATCATGGAAACCACCGACAACTGGGTGGGGGGGGGTGGGGGTGTGTGTCTTCTTCGGCGACGGCGGAGGGGTCGACGACCGATTATCGAGAAACGATTCTCTTTTTCTCTTTCTTCTTTTCTTTCCGCCCAAAGAGGGGGACACTAATAACGACCGAAAAGCGGGTAGAGGGGCGGGGTCGTGCTTATACTCCCCGCGGGGTCCCCCGCTATCGATTTCTCCTTGAATCGCTCGTCCCGAGAAACATCCCTCGGACCGGTAGGCTTCGGCAGAATTTTTTTACTCCCTCATTTATTGTACAATCAAAATATATATATATAACCTTCTATATAAGGACAGCGTGTAAGAAAGAGACCAATACCGAGGAATTCCACGTCCCGTCATTGAATACAGGATGTCTGCACGTATCGCCACATGTTCTGAGGCGAAAAATTTGTATTAAAAAAAATTTTTCTCGGAGGAGTGAATGAGACTTTATTGACCCGGATTTTATTAGTTCATCAACTGTCGTCATATTGAGGACGTGGGAGCGCATTAAGGACGGTCCGAGGACTTTTTCTTCGTCCACAGTTCTACAGGTACAAGTGTGTCCGTGTCCATTGACCGTTTCGTCCGCAGAACGCGATAATGCCGCGGTACACGACATTCGTGGGGTGGTTCTATCGGTCGTATCTACTCCGCTGGGTGTTGGGGGAATATAATTTTGAACCGGTGCAACTGTGTGCTGTACGTTATTGGTTATTTCGATTGTTCGGAGACCGGAGGCGGTGACAGGCGCGACACGTTGCCACCAATCGATCACGCCACCAGTTGCCGAATATGGCAGCAACCTGCAAAGTGTTCATTCACTCCCATGACAAACTGTGATGCCGGGATAGCCTCGATACGCAGATTTGTTTGAGGATCCCAATTGAGGATTCTAATAAGGGTTTTATTTTGTAATAGTTATAGTTTTTATAGAAACATGTCAACTACACGATTGACACTTTTTTCATTAGATCGCGGACGTATGTTTCATATTTCGGCTTCATATTTGAATTTTTAATAAAATATTTTAAAATTAAAAGGTATTTTATACGATAATTTTAAACTGCTTTTCAAAGGCTTTCATTTCGTAATGCTACCTTTCATCCCTCGCGTTAAATCATTATTAAACGCAATAATCGCATAAAATCGCGTGTGGGTTCACGCGCTCATTTTTTTTTCCAACTCGTTCATTCTTCTCTTATTATAATATACTCTAGTAAAACTCATAAGCTGCAATAATACACCCGATAATATCTACTAGAGATATTATTTTGATTTTTCTGTAAAAAAGAAACAATTTCTCAGCTATACGAGCAAAAAAAAAATTTAATTTCACGTTTATCGTACTTCAATAGATTTCTGTTAGTAGGTCGGTGAGTCACTTAGGCGTCCGGGGCACTGGTTTTTTTTTTTTATATATATTATTTTTAGGTCATTCGCTTGTCTGGGCCGAATTTAAAGTGACACTGGAAAGTGAAAATGGCGAGCGGCCGAAATTGGTTCGGCAAAAAACCCAAATACGTCGACTAGCAGAACACCGATTTATTTATATCGTCTAAACACCCCGTCCATTTATTAATTATACGGTATTTATTGCTGCAATAAAAGTTAACCCGCAATTACATCGGACGGATGTTATTATACCAACAACAGGTTATGAACAGAAAACAACGCGTTATCTCACCTTCCGCTATTCTAAATTAACAGAATCCTTCATTAAACATTGTCCATGTTTATTTATCAATATAACACTTCAATGAGAATTTTACGATTTATCACTTTCCCTCAACGAGTGTTCCAATCTTCCAACTGGGGAGTTTTAAAGTTCTCAAACGAGTAGCCACTTCGGGGCAATACTTCGTTTTGAGAGAATTTTCTTTCCAATCAGTCCGAGTACTCATTTAACAAACATATATCTCTGTACTTTAAGCGATGAAGAGAGTTGTTTCAGAACATTATTATAACAAACTTCGATCGATAAGACAGTGCGGGCAAACAGTAAATCGGAATTGAAGCGAATAATTTATAGAATATAAATTTTTAAAAATTTATAAAATCCAGGCTCTCCCAAACTTCAATTTACGTGTCTCTCACTCATCGTCCTAAATCACTGGTCCTCTGTCATCTCCCCCCCCCCAAGAGATCTTCTGTAGCACAAAGTCAAAGGGCCATCACCTGGGGTGGCCTCTTTATCGAAAGAAGCAATATATAAAAAGAAATTAACAACCCGCAATTGTGAGAATTTTTTCAAAAAAACGAAAACGGGGACATTTTTTTCCTTTTTTCCAATTCGGCTTTAAAATAACTTTAAAGGGCGGGGTATACAGAGGGTTCACGTACACCGGATATATCCGCCGTTCGGGGAAACGGGATCGATACCAAAACTCCCATCCCCACCACGGCCAAAATCCAACCAACCAACCAACCCCCAACCCCCCCCTGTACAGAGGGATTCTTCTTCTACAAACGGGAGAGATCTCCCCCATCGGATTACGGGCACCGCGAGAGTAGTTGCTGGACCTCGGCCAAATATTAATTCACAAAAACCTCCCCGCATAAGAATACACCCTCCCTTTCCACCCTCAACCGGACTCCTAATACTGCACGTGATAACTGGACATTGTGTGCTACTGTTGTCCGCCCTCTTTGATGGTACCCAAAATCGATCGAATAAAGTCGATGAGGAATTCAAATCTACATATCTATCTATATAAATCGTCGTTCTCGTTAATTTAAAACCATACTTATTATATAATGCGATCCGTCAGTTTAGATCATTTCGTTCCAAGCTTTGTCGCTCATCTCGGTTTCCGTGTTCCTTTCCCCGTTTCGCCAATAAATGACAGCGATAATGTGCCGAAAATTAGTTGAAATTATGAAAAATAAGAGTTGAAATGGTTTTATCCTTAAAAAAAAAGTGTATAATATTTATAATTTAAATCTTAAAATAATAGCGCCCGGATGTTAACTTCTAACTGTTTTTACGATGACTTGATCGACGGAAAAATCCCAAAATTTCGACGAGTTCGTCATAACCAAATTTATACTGTTTTTAGAAACGAGTGGGCAATTTTTCACCTTGCGGCGTTTGTTCTACCAAAAAAAAAAAAAGAAAAATTACGTCCATAATTAAAAAAAATAATACACCGGGAAAAAGACAACTTGTATCTTAAATCATTGTATCCGCATCATTTCGAATGGCGCTGAAAAGGGTTTTTTTTCCCACCCCCCCCCTCGTACCAGAAAAGCAAATTTATTCGCCAATTTGAATTTTTTCCAGCCCTCCAATATATCTGCGGGGTCGGGGCCAAAGAGCAAAAAAAAAAGAAAAAAAAAGAGTTCTGGCCTCTTGCCCATCGGATTCGATTTCTTCTTTTCAAGGTGGGAAATCACTGAAAGCGTTTATACTGAAACCATTAATAACAAATTTTAAAAACAACCGATTGAAATTTTATTAATAATTCGCCGCGACTCTAATGGAACAGTGATTGCAGGGTCGGATCTACGGGGCGGAGGGGGGGTTAAAATATTGCAGTAGAACCCGTTGTCTTAGCCGTTACGACCGACGACAATTGATAATGGAAATATTCAATTCGTGCAAAATTGGCGCTGTGTGAAAAACAGAAAAAGACAGAAAACCGAAAGGGCTCTTTGTACAAAAACCGACCTTTGTCAAGAAGAAAAACGTCAATATACCGGCTTAAACGGTGGGGGGCGGGGCTATCCCTCATTACGCGGTCTCGCAATTGTTGTAAAACACTTGTGCGAAAATCCGTGAAAAATGTCCTCGTTCGGATAATCGTCAAAATCGCCATTTTACCAAAAGTCTGAATTTAACGAATTTTTCCGGAAATCTCTCTATATTCGTTGAACACGATGAAGGTAAAAGAAAAGCTCCACCTCCCCCCCTCCCCTCCCCCCCCCGGCAAGTTTTAAATCGAAGAAATGTTGAAATATTTTTTATCTCGGTCTCTCGGAGGCCGCCGCCGCCGCCGCACCCGAGATAATAATATCTGACTTCCAGGATGTCGGAACAGATGTGAAAAAAAATAAAAACACAAATTCCCGTCCATTTTTCGCAGTCGAACGACTGCAATACACCTTTTATTGTGTACAGAATCACCGACCGGACTCCAGATGGGAAGGATGACACGAGTGATTTTTCGAAGTATTATGTTTTGTTGAGGAATGAGGATTCTATTGGAGTTGTGGTTGGAACAGTTCGTTTCCGCAGGCTTCCGGAGCTTTCTGATAATTTCGATCTCTCGAAAGTCTCGAGGAGTTCAAGTGTACCGTCTTCAATTCACTACTGGTCATGATTTCGGTCAATATTAATTCCTATATCTTCGCCGTTTCCTCGCCTCCGGGGTGGAGGGGAGTTCGTGTTGTGTCACTCCAGTGGGGGTGGGAGATCGCAAAGTGAAATATCCTACAGAAAGCTGGACGCCTTCGCGTTTGATGACCCGTCGAAATTCTTCGACATCAAATAAAACCTATTCGGCAACAGATTCGACGCGCTTTCACCGTATGGCGGACCGTAAAGAGGCGATCTATAATACCAAATTTTTGGCCGAACGAATTTCGAAAAAAACCTGAGCGCCTTGCGGAATTTCAAGCCTACAATACAATATATCCCGAATTGAATATTAAGGATATAATTTCGGCATTGCGACCGAATTTTGCGCCCCGTCAATCCGTCGTCGTCGAAGTGCGCCACTCGGTGAGCGCAAAGGTTTCCGGCTTCTCAACTTCACTTCGTCACGAATTCAATCCTCGGGGTCTAAAGGTTTAGGACCGTCTGGGTCAGGGAGGAGAAAAAGGAGAGAGAGAGAGAGAGAGAGAGGGAGAGAGGGAGGGAGAGAGAGAGAGAGACCGATACACCACACAATAGACTATTCAGTTCTTATATAGGTCGAGCAATAAGTCATATATATATATATATATATATATATATATATATATATATAACTAGCTACTTCCCACTTGGTCAGTAATTTATTTATTTCACGATAAATACACGAACCGGGGGCAGATCTGAATCGATGCCGACAGCAGGTGATGAAAATATGTGACTAACGAGAAATATTGTCGCCCGATCATTTTCAATTATTATTACTATTATTATTATTATTATTATTATTTTTCTAAATTCAGGCACACAACAACAATACGGACAGGCGAAGCGCAGAATTCGCAAATATCTCGCGCATCTTGAACGCGGACATCTTTCGACCATCGAAGAAATTGGCATAATTTTCGAACGAACGATATTACCTTTCTGTCAATTAATACAAAATTGTATGTAAAAACATGGGAAGAGAATTCGCAGGGTCGAAATCTGTCCGCGGCCCAAAGTTTTATCTTTTCAGAGAGATTTGTAGCGGAACAACAGGAATATGGGACTGTACAGTGAAAAAACGCCGGTACTGTTAAAAGAAATAAATACGGCAATTTTTTTTATTCGGTCTAGTTCGTTGAATATAATAAATAATTCGCCCTTCCGTCATTCCAACGATATTTCAATAATTTTTTTTTTCATGGCCCACTTGTACTACTGACGATGGCGAAAAGTCGAAACCCCCCCAAAAACGGTCGGGAAAATCTTGAAGCCGCACCTTACGGGAAGAAAAACCACCCGGCAGTTTATTACGTACTTTGAGTGGCGTTGGTCTAGGGGCAAAAAAAAATATTTAATTATCCCATAATCTCAATGGTTTTCATCTAAAATTTGTCATAAAACACACCCTGAGCTGCAACTGATCCGTTCTTTCTTCCTTTGACCGCGCCTCAAAGTGAACGATTTATATTATATAAACGTCTATAATTGCAAAATCGATGTATATATATATATATATATATATATATATATATATATGAAAGGGAATTTTGAGACTTCTTAAGCAAGTTGCCAAAGAAGTTCACTAGGCTGGCTTTTAATAAATTCTGATTCCATTAAACCAAAAACCAAAGGTAGAAAAACAGTGGGATGATTGAAAATTGAATAAAAAAAAGCACTAAAATGTAGTTTGTAAAATGAACAAGAGGAGTGGTTTTAATCCATGTTAAATTCAGATTAAATATTCCTGAAATTTACTTCTTTTTTTTTTTTGGGGGGGGGGATCCAGAAGTTCTGGAAATTAAACTAAAATTTAAATTCTTATTTATCGCCTAAACTTTTAATTTTTATAAAATCATCTCAAGAAAAATCTTAAATAACGGTTAAAATGTGTCCTATTCCCAAAGAAAAGTTATTTCCGTACTTTCATTTTATATTGCGCTTGGAGAAATTTCTCTTCTGAATGTACCTTACTTTTTTTCTTTGATATTAGAAACCTTCTTTGGCTAGTCTCGGCAATTAAAAAAAGAAAAAAGAAAAAAAAGGCACTCATCTTTAGATAACCTTTCTTTCTTAATTCAACATAAAATTAATAATAAAATGCAGATTAAATTGGATTCCGTTTCAAATGCCTTTTTAGCGAAACCATTTTTCTCCGGGCAATTATAGTTATGTTCGAAATATTGGCGATCTTGAATTTTGGCTGTTTTAAACAACTCAAACAATAGGAACTCAAACTGGTACAAAAATAGATAGTTAAAAAAAAAAAAAAAAAGAGAACAGAAGAAACTTAAAATTATAATTAAACTTAATAACTAGGTCTACGACACTGTTCTAAGCTGTTATAAATTGCAATTTATTCAATTAGTCTTCATAATATTTAGAATTTACGAATAAATTTTAAATTATTATATTAAAATGAACTGAAATTTTAAAACAATATTGAAAATGGTCCGTTTTCATTAAAAATAAATTGACACTATTTATATATTGTCTAGACCTCAAGTGTGAGCCTCTTTTTTTTTAATTTTCAATATAAGAATGTAGCGAAATTTGAAATTTTTAATAATAATCAGGGTTCGAATTTAAATAAATTTCAGACTTACTTTCATCAGTCTGAGGAGCGCTGAGTATGGCGCTGTGTTTTTTCTTAACTTCTTCGACATTCGTCTGTATCTTATCTATCATCTCCCGTATCTCTTCGACCTGGAATTTAACGAAAAATGTGTTTTTGAGAAAAATTGAAAAAATTTCCATTTACCATAATTTATATTTAAATATAACAAATTATAAGTATATGTATATATATATATAAAGATTTTCTAGCCAAAACTATACGGACCTCGGCAAAAAATTCATCCATGAAACCGTCGCGTCCTTCGACGTTGACGGCCACATCATCGGGACCGACATCATCATCATCGCTCTGGGCCTGCAAAATAAAAAAAAAAATTGAATATATAAAAGGTGCGTAGAAAATAGTGTGATTGGCTAAAAATTTGCGGATTCCGTCCATCGTTTCAAACTGATTATTCGGTGAGCCGCTGGCAAATTATCACATGACACGACCGCTTTATCAGCTAAGCCATCCGTCATCAAA
This sequence comes from Lethocerus indicus, assembly GCA_019843655.1. NCBI lineage: Eukaryota > Metazoa > Arthropoda > Insecta > Hemiptera > Belostomatidae > Lethocerus > Lethocerus indicus. The sequence continues at coordinate 480,301 of JACDQD010000003.1, forward strand.
CGCCCGAACAAAATATATCGATATTCGAGATATACAAATGTGGAAATAGGAGCTTGTATTATTTCAAAAATTATTAAATAAACGGTCGAGCCGATACGCGCCAAAAATAGTGACCCGAAAACATATTTTCTCTTCTGTTCTACTTATCGAAAATAGTCTTTACGCGTATTCAATTTAGAAATATTGGCTGTATAAACTGCCCAATTTTCAGACAGAAAATATTAAGCTTTCCTCTTATTATACGAATAGTTAAGTTAAATTTTCAAATATTTTAAACCGGATAGTTCCGACCGCCTCGATTACAGGAATAATCCGGTTCCGAATTCCGATTAATCACGGATAGGGCAATTTATCATTTAGAGGGAGAGGGCAGTAATTTTCAGTTAACTTTTGAAAGATGTATTGAAATTGAGCCCGAATCTTCGGGTCGGATTGAATTCGAGTCCGGTTTCAAAACTGGGCGGGTAAAAATTGTGACGAATTTGAAAATTCAATCGGCGCGACGGAGTGGGGCAGAGAAAAAATTGAAAATTAAAATAGGGGTAGGAAATTTATTGAAGGGGTGTGTATAGAGGCAGCCTGTTGCTGTCCACTGGGTCGGATCTGGCGAAATTGAAACGATATTAAATTAAATTTTTGAGGCTATCGATTCGGGGAATATAATAATTTCAAGAGATTATATGGGGGGGGGAAAATTTGGTGGGAGGGGGTGGGGCACTTGGAAATTTGAAAAGCTTCGGAAATTGGACCGATTCGTACGTTGGGTTTTGGGGTCGGCGTTTTCGGCCAAAAAGAGTGATTTTAAAGTCCTGTTTTTTTCTGGGGGGTTTTAAGGAGTTGCGTTGAAACTCGGAAGTCGAACTGGGAATTCGTCCGGGGAATGAGAAGAGAAAAAAAGAAAAATACTGACCGCTTTCAACGCCGCTAACCTATCCTTGGTCATTTTGTCCGAATGCGATCCGACTCACACAGAACGAAAAAAAAAAAAACCCCCGGTTACAGTTCAATTATTGTTTCGCACGAAAATCCCATTCACTTGGCCGGTTTGAATGAAACGACACTACCCACTAGAACACTAATACGACTGACACTAAACTTCTTGTCAGTAAAAATCGATAGTCTCCTGCAATGCCGTCAGGGCCCGGTGCGCAGGCGCCGGCCATTTTTACGACTGGAGAAAAAAACCCCATTTTTATATACTCGGAATCGTTGTATATATCGTTGTATTATTGGGGCGAAATAAATTCCGAGCTGTATGGAAAATTTTAAAAAATTAAATCCCACAATTGTGTCTATTTTTAATTATCAAAATCGACAAAATTGTACCCCGGTTAGCGGTTTTTGAATGCCCGTTTCCGCACCTACCTCGCCCGAACTATCCGGCAGAGTCGTTCTCTCTCTCCGCTGAAACGCCATTGTGGACCGTAACGACTTTGTGTAAAGGTGAGTTTTATCCGGCAATTTCGCTTGCATCGGGCCCCGCCGCCGGCTCGAAATCTTTTGCGCTAATATTTGAAACTGGACCAACTGTTTGGGCCGGTTTCCGAAAGTCTGCCGGCCGTAATTAATAGGCCAGACGGTGTTAATTTCGGCATCCCGGTGCTATTTTCCTGTGAGACGGGCCGATCCTGGCGCCATTCTAATATTTCTAGGATTTCCGACTGGGCCCGTTTGAAATTTCAGAATTGTCTCGAAACGTCCGTTTCGGTAATTGATTCGGCGTTTTATTAAAACGCGTTTATTTATCGAAAATGAATCGAATCCCCGTTGTGAATTTTTCCGGCTCCGCTCTGGTTCGCTCAGCCAACCTCGTCCAATTCCACTCCGGCTTATTCCGCCCTCCGAGAAATATTCTTAACGAATTATCGCTTTTTATTTTTTTTTTTCCCCTCTCGGTGTACACTAAAAATTTTCGAACCGGCCGAATAATTTTTTCCCCCACCCCCAGCCTCATTTTTCAACACTGAAAAAAGGCCCCCACAAAAAAAAAAAAAAATAGCCCGAATACCTAATTTTTTTTTTTTTTCTATTGGCAGACATCGATCTAAAACGACAGACAGACGCCAGCAGAATGGTCGAGCGGATAACATGCCGTCTTTCAAGTGCGTCCTCGTCGGCGGCGGTAACAGGGCAAGACGACGTTAAATCAAACGCCACTTGACCGGCACGAAAGAAGTACGTCACGCGACTCTCGGCGTCGAAGTACACCCGCTCGTCTTCCACACGAACAGGGGCCCGATACGGTTCAACGTATGGGATACGGCCGGACAGGAAAAGTTCGGTGGACTCAGGGACGGCTATTACATTCAGGTCGGTTCCATTTCCCGACCGGCAATCCCCTATTTTTTCTTTTTTTTTTCATACCGCATTACGCAGTCGTCGGATTGCATAACTATGGGCCAGTTCATATCCCAATTCGTAATCACTTCTTTCCGCGTTGGAATTGTCGGAGGGAACGCGCGTTACGCCCCAATTTCTTTACCCTACTCTCCGAATCTACGTCATATTTTATCGTAACTACCTTAAACACGCTTTCTACGTAAATTTCCGGTTTAATTGACCGAATTTAAACAGTTATAAAAAAAAAAATTAATCGACTTCTTTTCATACCCCGCATTATGCGGAACCGCATGCAGTCGGATTGCATAACTGTGCGCCAGTTCATATCCCATCGCAATTACTTATTTCCGCATTGGAATTGTCGGAGGGAACGCGCGTTACGCTTTTCTTTATACCCGGCGCTCCGCAAAACTCCGAATCATTATTTTATCGTAACAACCTTAAACACGCTTTCACGTAAAATTTCCGGTTTAATTGACCGAATTTAAACCGTTATAAAAAATTAATCGACTTCTTTTCATTGCATTATGCGGAACGGCGTTACAGTCGGATTACACTTCGCCAGTTCATTTCATCGCAATTACTTATTTCCGCATTGGAATTGTCGGAGGGAACGCGCGTTACGCCCCAATTTCTTTACCCTACCCGACGCTCCCGCAAAAACTCTCCGAATCTACGTCATATTTTATTGTAACTACCTTAAACACGCTTTCTACGTAAATTTCCGGTTTAATTGACCGAATTTAAACCGTTATAAAAAAAAAAAAAATCGACTTCTTTTCATACCCCGCATTATGCGGAACCGCATGCAGTCGGATTGCATAACTGTGCGCCAGTTCATATCCCATCGTAATCACATCTTTCCGCATTGGAATTTAAAACTTGTTGGAGGGAACACGTGTTACGCCCCAATTTCTTTACCCTACCCGACGCTCCCGCAAAAACTCTCCGAATCTACGTCATATTTTATCGTAACTACCTTAAACACGCTTTCTACGTAAATTTCCGGTTTAATTGACCGAATTTAAACCGTTATAAAAAAAAATTAATCGACTTCTTTTCATACCCCGCATTATGCGGAACCGCATGCAGTCGGATTGCATAACTAGCGCCAGTTCATATTTCATCGCAATTACTTATTTCCGCATTGGAATTGTCGGAGGGAACGCGCGTTACGCCCCAATTTCTTTACCCTACCCGACGCTCCCGCAAAAACTCTCCGAATCTACGTCATATTTTATTGTAACTACCTTAAACACGCTTTCTACGTAAATTTCCGGTTTAATTGACCGAATTTAAACCGTTATAAAAAAAAAAATTAATCGACTTCTTTTCATATACCCGCATTATGCGGAACCGCATGCAGTCGGATTGCATAACTATGCCAGTTCATATTTCATCGCAATTACTTATTTCCGCATGCAGTCGGATTGCTTTCCCCCATAACCATGCGCCCAGTTCATATTTCGCCGCAATTACTTAGCCCGTATTTCCGCATTGTGCGAATTGTTGGAGGAACGCGTTACGCCCGACAATTTACTCCTACCGGCGCTTCCCAAAAAACTCTCGAATCACGTCATATTTTATTGTTAACTACCTTAAACCGCTTTCTACGTGAATTTCCGTTAATTATTGGGAAACAGTTATAAAAAAATCGACTTCTTCATACCCGCGTATATGGAAACGCATATCGTATAACTATCGCCAGTTCATATTTCACCGAATTACTTATTTCGCATTGGAATTGTTGAGGAACGCTTTCAAGCACGCCCTAATTCCTTTACTCTACGGCCTCCGCAAAAACTCTCAATTACGTCATATTTTATCGTGCCTACCTAAACACGCTTTCAGGTGAATTTCCGGTTTAATTGACCCAATTTAAACGTTATAAAAAAAATGTCGACTTTTCATGCCCGATTATGCGGAACTCAAGCATGCAGTCGGATTGCATAATCCATGTCGCCAGTTAAGTATTTCGCCATGATACTTATTCCGCGCCGGTTTTGGTTTAGTCCGACCGAATTTAAAACTTGTGGGAGGGGAGCGACCGTTCGCCCGAATTTCTTTTTTCCTCCGACTCTCTTACAAAAATCGCCAAAATATTAAGGCTAAATCATATTTTATTGTAACTACCTTAAAGCGCACTTCGGCGTAAATTTAAACCGTAATAAAAAGAAATCTCGTCAGCGGGAACACCGTTCGCGGCCCAATTTCTTTCTCCTCCCAACACTTTCGAAGCTGCATCATATTTTATTGTAACTACCTTGTAGAACCGCTTTGTACGTAAATTTCCGGTTTAATTAGCGAACTTAAAACATTTAAAAAAAAATTAACAAAGGAGGGAACACATGTGCGTCCCATTTTCTTTCCGCCCCCACCCCACCCCTCCAACAATTCCACATTGAAATCTTCGATTCGACTTCGATTCTTCTATTCAATTTTAATTTGCCTCTTTTCTCCGTTTTTCAGGGTCAATGTGCCATAATTATGTTCGACGTCACTTCGAGAGTCACTTACAAAAACGTACCGAACTGGCACAGGGATTTGGTCCGAGTGTGCGAAAACATTCCCATAGTTTTATGCGGCAACAAAGTCGATATAAAGGATAGGAAAGTGAAAGCGAAAAGCATAGTGTTCCATCGAAAGAAGAATTTACAGGTATTTGCATTGCGTTGTGTAATCGGTTTTTTCTTTTAGATATTAAAAAATTATTTCGAACCACTTCGGTCAAATCGTCAATCGACTTTGACCGATTCCTTTCCGGTATCAACCTTTTTTGTTGTATAATTTTCGTTCAGTTCTCTTAAATATAATCCCTATTATTTTGATCCTATATTTTTGGCTCCGATTTAAAACTTTTGGTTTAACTGTTATTCAACCTCGACCGATACCTTCTACCTATTATTTCGATTGGTGGTATTATCATTTCCGATTTAAAATCTTCGATCGATTCGAAGAATTATTTTGATCGATTCGATCAAAATGTGATTTATTGACGTTGACCTTACCGTATATTTTTTTAACGACGACTTTTTTCCCCCCCCCCTGTTTCAGTACTACGATATTAGTGCGAAGAGCAATTACAATTTCGAGAAGCCGTTCTTGTGGTTGGCGAGGAAGTTGATAGGCGATCCGAATCTCGAGTTTGTAGCAATGCCGGCCCTGCTACCGCCGGAAGTCAACATGGATCCCGAATGGCGCGACCAAATCGAAAAGGATCTCCAAGTAGAAGTTTATACCCTCTGACAAAAAAAAAAATCATTACAAACCGTGTATAGGAATAACGAAAATTCTATTCGTCCTTATAAAGTATAAAAAAAAAAAAGTTGCTCCAATCGACTTTGAATACATTTTTTTTTCAAGGAAGCAAGATACAGCACTACCAGGCAGCGAAGATTTGTGAAAAGTCGCATGAAAGCGGTATATAAAGTTCACTCTTCTTTTTTTGCCGACACTTTAGGTTCAAAAAAGAAAAAAAATTGAACCTTTGTAAAACTACATTAAAAAAAATACAAAAAACAAAAAACAATTTGTTGTATCATAAGAAGAAAATAATAATAAATTTCTCTACTAAATATTGTGAACGATGATCGATATTGATGATGCTATTTCTATTTTTTATTCACCGTTCAAAGCATGTGTGTGAATAAATGATTAGAGAACCGCTGTTTGGTATTTTTATAGAAAACACCCGAATTTTTTGTTTTGTTTTTTTTCATTTTTCATCAGCAATAATATTTCGTTTGCTGAACCCACACGACTGTTTGTTTAAACATAGTGATATTAGATTTTTTCTTTTTATTTTTTACTCTATTGTATTTGTAATAATAATAATTGTGGTTAAGTTTTCTTTTTTAATTTAGAATCTCGTTTTTTTTTTGTCCATGTATTATTATTATTATTGTTGTTGTTCTAACGCCGCGCCAATTTCTTGTAGAGAGAGCAGCCGATGAGAGCCAGCCCGTCGTGTATATAATATATATATATATATAAAAGCCGAAGCGGAAAAATTGAAAAAATTGTTAACGCATTTAGTTGAGGCTACCAGTGCGCCCCCCACACGCAACGAATCGCATGTTTTCCGACATTGTTTCAATGTAACAGTTGAGTTTTTTTTTTTTTTCCTTTCTGTAGCTATTTAATTTTTCGTACTATTTTATTCTCGATTTCGTTTCATTTTCCTTGAGGTTAATCAAATAAACAATTCGTACATGGTGAATTTTGTTTCTTTTCTCTTGTTTCCAAATACGAATCCATTCGAAGTTATACGATCCGATGAAAATTCGGGCCCGCCCTCGGAGCGGATTGAAATTTTCATCGAATCGCAAATTTCCTCCCCTTTTTTCCATTCGCTGCGGGTTTTTTTTTCGTTTACAAATTGGCTCCGAATGCGAAACATATAACTTTCGATCGAACATTTGTCGCAATTGCGTTTATACGACGCAATCGGTGGACGACTCTGTTGTGTTGCTTTTATTAGAAACGCGATTGTACAAACGCGTTTTTTTCTTTAAAAAATAATTTCGCGGGGAACTTCCAAATTTTGTAAATTAACAGAGGAAATACGGGCGGAACGAAATTATAACACGGAACAAGGTTTACTTAGAATATTTTCAAGTAAAGGTGGTACCTTAATAAAAATATATGGAGTACGTTTCGGGAATTGAAAGTCCCCCGTAGATGATGTAGTTCCGGACAATCTGAAATCAGTCAATTGTAGCCCTTCGGTTTATATATTATTATTTATTAAATAGAATAACGATAATTACAAAAAGTGGAGTCGACTTAAAGCCAATATTAACTCCTAGAACTTTTGCGTATTTGAGAATAAATAAAGCGTAGTACTGCTAGGACGGGGAGATGTGGGCTGTAGGGCGCATTGGTCATTTTCCTTGATATTTTCGACTCTACAAGGTTCGAATCTACAAATACAAACTATTTGTACTTTTGTATAGATCTGGCTCTTGGTCGAGTTCTACAGACAGAATTCTACCCGACAAGCTGAAGCTGAGCTATAGCTCTGGACTAAGTAATTAAAACTTTTTTTTTTTTTTTTAAGTGCGAAATCGAAATAATCAATTGTTACAATCCAGTCAGTGATTCTAAACCGCAGTCCGAAATAGGACGATTTTCATCGATAAACAATTTATAATATTATTTTTTATTCAGGAAAGAAAATCAATTTTCTCCTGTACGTAAATGAACACGACATTGTATTCCCAATAATACACTCGCAGGGACCGGGGCTTTTCACACTCCGGATTTCAACTTCTGAACTTACACTACCAGGTAAGTTATAATTGTGTCGAGCTCAATAAAAAAAAAACTTTCATAGATCAAAATTGCCCCGTAGCATTTTCCATAAAATCCAATCCGACGATTAGTTCCTCAAGGACTGGTCCTCCTGAAAAAGTACACACTCCTCAGTATATATAAAATATTTCGGTTTTATCTATTTTTTTTTAATATCGGTTTTTCCAGAATAAGCTGACGTTTCGAATAAATTTGAGAGAATAGAGCATAGATTCGGCACCGAAAATTCGGCGGAATTCTACATTATTATTCAACTACTAATTGTTCGTTATTTTTATAGAATGCTAAAATAGGTATATTAATGCGATTGGTTTGCTTAAAAAAAATACCTCATCAATGCGCTTTAATTTCCGGTAATTCATACTTTGAAAAAATTCTAATTCGGCGGTCTGAAATTATTTTCGAAAACTCGATTTATTCGCTACTAATTGAGAATAAACGAATTCTAATTTTTTCCTAGTAAACAGACGGAATATAATTTAGAAAAGATAGTTTCGAATATACTATTGTTGTCACATACAATTAACAATCAATTAGCAGTTAACTCTGTGGTGGGGAATCGAGTTTCGCCGCTAAATTAGAATCGATTTTTTTAACAAACGAAGTGGCGGAATTGAAAGTTTTCGAAACGATTCATTTCATATTATTTTATACTATTGGGCATTTTAAATAATAATGAAGGATTTCATTAAAATTAACCGAACAATTGGGTTTGGTCGATTGAGATTACCGGTCCAAAAAATATACTAACTATAGAGGTGATTATACATAATTTTTAAATTACTAATTATATATTTTTGTTGATAACAACGAACTAATTTTTCGCCGCTAAATTACAATCGATTATTTTAAACAGACGAAGTAGTGGAATTGAAGCACATTAATTGAAACAATATATTATATTAAAGAAGATTGAACACAGTATCTGGGACCGTAGGAAAGGAGAGGGTAACTACTTTATTTACATACATAGAAATAAATAAATATATATACGGATAAAATGTGAAATAAATCTCTTCTTTCAAAACTTTTATTTTTTCAACTGAAAGAAAGAAATATGCATAGTTACAAAAAAAATCATATGCGCTAAAATACTCACAACTAATACTTTTGCTCAAATCGTACGTAAACAATAAATCGGAAGAACTTTGTCTTTGAAACAGATTTCTTTTCTTTTTCTTTTCGTTTCGACAAATTACTGTTTTTGTCACCCATCGAAAAATACATAAAAAATAACAGTATTCAACAAATTTAACAAATATTACGCCGGAATTTCCGATAGAAAGAACGTGCATCGGAAATAATGAAAGTGTGTCTATTCGTCTTGTCGGGAGATAAAATGAATCCAAACGTGAACGGCGATTATTATTTAATATTCTCTTTAGACAGACTTGAGCAATGAATTAATAAAAGATTTTTTTTCTTCTTTTAATTAAATCACAAATTCAGAAAATAAAAGAAAAGAAATCGTCGAAACAAACGGAAACCGAGGTTTATCGGCCCGGGTTTTTCGCTATTAAAACGGTTTGTTTATTATTAGCCGTTGGGTCGACAATAAAAACAATGAATTTACAAAATTTGTAAAGCCGAGTCAATAAACAATTAGGCACAATGTGTTTTTGTTTCTTTTCATAGTTTTTTTTCTTTTTCTTTTCTCTCTTCCAGAGTTCGAACGGCGCCGGTTTCGGCGCGAAACGGTATTTTCGTCCGCTGTACACGGAAAGTACCGGGAAAAGTACAATCGCAACAGAATCATCGTCATCGGTCGCACCGTCCCCGTCGCCTCATCAGGTATTTATAATTTATTGTGACGACGACAAAAAATACAATCTCTTCCATTAACGGAATATAGCGATACCGCCGACGGGTGAACATCGCGGCGCAATATAAAATAAACTCAACGGAAGTATTAAAATTTACCTCGATTCGAACTGCTGTCGCCATTCGACCTCTCGATCTCAACTTATTTCGGTCGAGTCGACAATAATTCGATGTAATATCCGTAAAAATTTTCGAACGATTCCTGTATGCACACGCATTCACGCATTAACCGCTTATATTACCGACGATGAACGGGACAGTTCACAATAACGCAATTGAATTATTTCTAAACTATCGCGGGGAAGTGTAAATCGCCACTCTCTTTCGCGACAATAATAAGAGCCCGGAACAAAATTATTGCGATTAATTATTAAAATCTATACGATCGTAAACGGCGTGGGGATGGTTTTCACGCCGAATTTCTCGAACTGGCAAATTTATGAAAAAAAAAAAAAAAAAACTGTTTATTTGCAGGCTTAAACGTACATTCCAATCTTTTAACGAATTCGTTTTTCCCGTTGTATATAATTACAGCACAAATATATATATATATATAAACACAGTCTATTCACTCTGTCGCTTTCATCATCTTTTATATATCGTCTTACAGTTTTTCTTTTGTCTTTCTCGCGACTTGTCTATCTCACATCAACTATCGCCGCTCTCATCGATGGTGAGTATAAGTTGCGCCGCGAACAGAATCCTAGATGCACCCGGTTTTTTAATATTTTTTCTGTCTTAAGTACCCTCGGCTATTTTTGATAGGATGACTAGATCGACCCAGAGATAACCTCGGAAAATAAAACCCCGTCGGATAATCAAACCTCATTGAACCGTCGCGGAACAACGGCGCGAAGTTATCGGACGTTGCAGCGACAATCAGGGTTAAATCTGAAATTGAACAAAGTATCCTTCATATTTTCTTTTCTATATAATGTATATAGATTGTAATGTAATGTGATTTTTGTTTTTCCTTTTTTTTTGCTGCTTAAAAAGTATTCACTGTACAATATTCTATAAACGCCATTGTTTTTCAGATCAACTTTGTACTATTGAAAAACCAACTTTGAATATCGGATCTTCGACCTCTCAAGAATGCTTAACTAGCGAAACTTCGACTCACCATTAACTGACCGCCGTCAACAGGACTTGCCAATTATCGCTAATTTCCGGTCGGATCCGGCACGATACTGCGGTGAACTTCTTCGCCGGGTACCGATGATGGAACCAAAAGAGTTCCTTTACGCCGGAAAGTGGAAACGGCTTAAACTGTAACTTTAGCGGTTTTCGAAAACGGGAAAAATCCCTGAATCCCCGTTCCCCCGCTGACCCGCAATATTATGCGATCCGCTGCAAATTATCGATCGTTCAAGTTCTGTCAGGCTAAACCTTCGCTCATCTATCAGTCGAAGTTGTCCGAAAATTGGCGAAAATTAAGTGTTCACGAAGTATACGATATTAAAATGAGAAAACCTTTGAAAAAATTGGTCCGGTAACAAAAAAAAATGAATAATATTAGGACCGATAAAGATTCGATTGCGCACGCTTGAGAAAATAACGCGAGACAATAAAAAGTGGAATAAAGGATCGGAGAGATAAACGGAATAAGAATAATACAATAACAACAGCTTATTGCAATATTCTTCGCTTCATTCATAAGGTGAAAGTTATGCATTGATTCGACGTACTCTCCCCATTCGCTAAAACCCACTCATTCTTTAAATTACTTTAAATCGATCGAATTATAATTAAAAGAAAAAATTACTACGTCTCGTATAATAACTAGGCGCGTATTTTCATACTTTTTTCGACGTCTCACCTTCGAATACACGAAGGCCTACAAAGAAATATTTACCGATTATCCACGCGTCGATGCCAAATTTACGCCCAACGCGTCTAATACAACGAAACAGAAATTTGATGCTTGTCGAGCGTAAAAAAGGAAAATTTTACCCCGACCGCAAATCAATCCCGAAGACGATTGTTATCATAAATTGATCGAATATTTCTTTAAATCTAACTCAAATTGGAAATTTTAAACTGCGCCGCGCGGAGAACATATTTTTAACGGATTGGTAACGTCCTAAAGATAAATTTTCGATTTTACAAAAAAAAGGTACGACCGTATCGAACAATTGTATTTCGCTTACATTTTAAAACGACAACGTAGTCGCGGTAAATTTTAAAGTTACGGCTGAAAAGCCTTAGAGCGTTTAACGGCGTCCAGGTAAAAGGTTACCGTTTCGAAATAATTCGATAAATTATTAGTTAATATAAACAATTTGCCTACTCGATAAACGAAGAGAACTCGGTTTTGTACAATAGGAACCGCATACGCTAGAACATTATCGGGGAAAAATAACGACTCTTGAAACTCTCAAACTAGAAAAAAAACTTTGCTAAATTTGCATAATTTAAAAGGAAAAAAAAAATAAATAAAATAGTAATTGTTCAAACAATTGACGAAATAATATGCTCAATTTTTACAATTAGTTAGCCTTCAAATTAAATAGTTCGCTCGGTTAAATAAATATACGAAGAGAGATATGTATACTCAATAAATTTCTAAATTGATTATTATTCTTTAATACTTAAGGCAGTTTAATTTTTCTTTTACTCTTCGAACATTTTAAAAAGTTTCCGTTTCCGACGTTTGTCTCCCGGATGGATAATTGGCTTTCTGAAATATCGTATTACACTTCGGTGATATCGATTCTGAACAAAATGAACACGTTTTAATGAAAAACGGAAAAAATGAAACAATTCACATTGAACAATCAACAAATTATTCCACCTACGCTTACGAAGAGTAATAGAAAAAAAAAAAAAAAAAGGCACAATTTCTTTTCGCTAAATTCTCGAAACGGCTATTTTCCACGAATGAAACGCAGTTTAAATATCGGCGATATGTTTCGCTCGTGTCGAGACAAGAAAAAAAGTAAATGAAAGTAAACCAGAAAGTCTGCACTTCAAAAATAATATCAAATGTAACTATTATTAACATTAATTTTTATTCTCTCTCTCTATATATATATATATATATATATATATATATATATATATATATATATATGTACAGTATTTACATTTCCTTCTATAAACTGTTTAAATTCCTGGGCGAGAGTTAATTTATGGCGCGTTGGGGGACTGTGCCGCAAAGCGGTGTCCAGAAAAGTCGAAAAACGAACTATTATTATATTTATTCGGAGAGTGCTATTATGCGGAGAAAAGTGAAAATGACCTCGATCCATCCGGGCTGTATCGCTTCGGATATTAGTATATTTAAAAGGTCAGTTTCGATTTCGTCCGATCAGCGTTGTTCGAACCTGTTTTTTTTTCAAGAGATCGATTTATTTTCCCACGAAACCATAAAATTATGCTTTCCTTCGCCTACCTACAACCTGCGCACGATTTTATGTGTATAACGTTGAATAAAATGAAAGACGGCGTACTCTCGGACAATTCGACTTTTCTGTATTCGTAAATCGAATTTAAAACATATATTTAAAGCTGTTTCGTTGAATAAACTGTGTCTAATATCGACGTAGAACTAGGGCCGTTGTGCTCGGTAAAATGAACAATGGAAAATTGTTTAAATTTCGAAATTGAATTGTTAAACGGATGGAACGAAACCTTGTCTTCAGTTATCGGCCGATTTTACTGTAAATGGAAATTAACCGTCTACGTTAGGGCCTTCCCTAGCCCTATGGAAAACGGATAGTTTCGGATATCTCTTTCGACTCATCCCTTCGTTGTACGACAACAAAGTTTATTGCGGCGCCTTTATCGAGGCCGAACGGGGAAACAAATATGATCGGGAATGGCGACGTTTGAAAAGTATGCTGAAACAAACGGAACAGAAGGTATGCATCAACGTCAGTAAACCTAGCGCCAACCCCCCCAAAATGTTTTCTCCGCGCTTTGGTAACGGAAGAAATTGAAGTATTTTTCGTTTTAATTTTGTACCGTAGCGCTGTCCCCAAAACTGGCACTGTCCGGCGATATTTGTAGATACGCGGACGCGGTCTATCGTACGTTAACGGAGTGTCGATAAATGTCACTGTGACCGGCTCCGCCTATCCGTTGGAATGTTGGCTCGAGGAGTCGCCTGGCCGGGCGCCGACTCCGCCTCCGCCGCCCGCCGCCCCCTCCTCCGCCTCCGCCCTTGTTCGGCTGTGCTTCTGCTTTTCCTCTTCTTCTCCTTCTTCCTCTTTCTTCTCTCCTTCGCCGTCAGCCTTTCTGCTTCTTGCTTCTTCTACGCGTGCCGCTCCTACGCTGGGCTCAGGGTCGCCCGCCCGGCCTCTTTTTTGTGCTTGTGCTTTTATGCCTGCTCTTGTGCTTCTTCGTCGGGCCTGACTCACGTACCTGTACTGCTCCGGCAACTGTAAAGAAAATTGAATCCGGTTTAGTTTTTTATTGCCCGTAAAATCGGAGTTAGCGTTCAATTCTGCCCGTATTCCGTGGACATTAGCCAGTCGGCGATGGGAGACAAACTCGCGTATCGGCAAATAGTGCCCGTAATTTAATTTTTCCTCAAAGTTTAGTTCCAATTGCATTCAGAACTATTGTATAATAAGTAAACATTTTAATTTAGGGCGTTCGAGCCGGAGGCCCGGAAGTCAGCTATTTATATATTTCTTTGAATATATTTTGACGTTAGTTTTAAATAGGGACAGTGACGAGGGCCACCTATATCACAAATTGTATATCGTCATTTCATTATTCCATATTTAGCCATTTCATATAATTTATGCCATTGATTCGCCACTTTTAATTAATAGCACTATTGGGTTGACAACTAAGTAATTGCGAATTCACCAACAAGTGGCGCTTGTACATATTTTGGCACGTCAACATCTTTGCACAGATAAGCCGTAGATGGTTTTGAATTCGCGATAAGATACATTCGGCTTCTGCAATCCCAGTGTTGAACTATGGCGATCCGAATCGATAATGGCCTTTATTCGGTCATCGTCGACTCCACCGGACGTCCGAGCGCTTACTCGCCTTTTAACGAAAAATCCCCGACGGAATTTCGCGAACCGCAGAATGCCGACACTACCGTTTTTTTTCACGCACGGCGTAGAACGTTTTATGAGGCCTGCGAGCGTTAACAGCTTTGCGAAATAAAAAAGCAAAACGCGACGGAAATGCTCATTTCGGTTGACCGTGTTTTAGCTTTCTTAGACACACACACACACACACAATTCAACCGGTCGACGTAATTTTGATACCGAATATTTCAGAAAAAACCAAATAATAACGTATCGAAGAATCTTATCCGTGCAAAGATTTTGACTTACTTAAAAATATGTACAACGCCGCTTGTCGGTGAATTTCCGCAATTATTCAGTTGTCAACCCGATAGTTGTATACTGCTATTAATTAAAAGTGGCGAAATCAATAGCAAATTATATGAAATGGCTAAATATGGAATAGTGAAATGACGATTTTTTTTCTCTCGCAGTATTTGCTTCTCGTGCAATTTGTGATACGCGGTAAGTGGCTCTAATCACTGTCCCTATTTAAAAACTAACGTCCAAAAAATATATACAAATAGCTGACTTCCGGGCCTCCCGCTGGGACGCGTAAATTAAAAATGTTTACTTATTAATTTAAAAAAAATTTTACTTATTAATAATGTACTCACTGGACCAGGGTGAAGGCGGAAACCGGCCAGCTGGACGGTTGTGAGCGGCCGAAGTTCCTTACCACCGATGGGCGGTTTTTCGAAGACGGATCTCAACGAGCTGGACAGAAAAAATTGAAATTAACGAACTGCACAACGCGCCGACTGTAAGTTTACATTTTCAGGAGTCAGGAGTGAAAAAAGAACGGTCTGGATAAAGATTAAATTGGCGCGAAGGAAAATTCCGATATGGTTCAGAAGTAACTCCGCGACTGCTGTCGGACCACCGAGAGAAAAATAGATCACAAATTGAAATTTTTATATCGTTACAATTGCGCGTCGGCGCAGTGAAATAATAATTACGAGGAATACTGAAAAACCTTATTCGAAACGTAGCCAGATATACTGTGACGCATAATTCTGGAATTATTAACGGATGCGGGTACGAGGCGTGATTTTAAAATTAAGTTTCGGTAACAAAAAACTTTTCTAAACCGCGAATCTCCGATTCTTCCCAAGTTCAGTTTCGACAAGTTCACGCTTGTTGCGATCGGAGCGAGCGTCAATTTCTCCTACCGCTTAATCCTACTTATATCGAACTTACGGACTAACTAACATCCATGGCCAGGCTCGGCGGGCGGTTTCGAACCACCGGCGTGTGACCACGGCTGAACCGCACAGTTAATTGAATAGACGGTTCGTCCTGCAATAGTCTTGGAAAGTCGAAAAGTTGAAATAAACCCCGGGGGGGTCGCAAAACATTACCTGTTGTCCTGGTGGCCGGGCGTGTCGATGATTCCGGGCAGATTGGGGAGAAATGAAGAAAGTTGTTCCTTGACTTTCTTTCCGCTGAATTTACTGTACGTATGCTCTAGGCCATAATAGGCCATCAAATTCACGGCCCCAGTTAGTTCGCTCTCCCCTGTCGGCACAAAAATTTTTTTACATCATTCAAAGAAAATAATAGAAATAGTACAGTCGGAAGTTGGGTCATAGTGACAATAGTATATATATATTTATCACGACACCCGGACTTGTAATTAATTAAAATTCGCGATTATTTCACTTTTGGTGCACCAAAAGTTTTCCAAAAGTGTACCAAAACACACCCGAAAAATTCACCCCTCAACATTTTTCCCCGATTGAAATCCGCCACCGTTTGTGGTAAAACGTCATTCCTTTCGGGAATTGACAACCGGCGGATACGGAAAGGACTAGTTTCAACTTTCCGTTAGTTTTACGGACAAAATAATACAATATTTTAATTCTACAGAGTTTATATAAGCAACCGGCGGATACGGGAAAGGACTAGTTTCAACTTTCCGTTAGTTTTACGGACAAAATAATACAATATTTTAATTCTACAGAGTTTATATAAGCAACCGGCGGATACCTAGTTTCAACTTTCCGTTAGTTTTACGGACAAAATAATACAATATTTAATTCTACAGAGTTTAGCAACCATGGGAAAGGACTAGTTTCAACTTTCCGTTAGTTTTACGGACAAAATAATACAATATTTTAATTCTACAGAGTTTATATAAGCAACCGGCGGATACGGGAAAGGACTAGTTTCAACTTTCCGTTAGTTTTACGGACAAAATAATACAATATTTTAATTCTACAGAGTTTATATAAGCAACCGGCGGATACGGGAAAGGACTAGTTTCAACTTTCCGTTAGTTTTACGGACAAAATAATACAATATTTTAATTCTACAGAGTTTATATAAGCAACCGGCGGATACGGGAAAGGACTAGTTTCAACTTTCCGTTAGTTTTACGGACAAAATAATACAATATTTTAATTCTACAGAGTTTATATAAGCAATCGGGCACGGCTCAATGGCGAGAAACGGAATTTTCCTTCAATTACGGTCAGCGTAACCGTCCGTTTAACCGTTTATCGAATTAATAGTTTTAAAAACTTAAAAAAAACCCACATCCTCGAACTCTGTGCCGTATACAGACCTCGAGACAACAACAGAAGGGTAATTTAATCGGTGTACACGTGCGGAAATACTAGAAAATTTTCGAGAGAAAAAGGTAATAAAAATTTCGTATTTCTATAACTAAATTTTCTCTAATTATAATTTAAAACGGGACCAAACTGCAAATTAAAGTAATAATCTACGAGAAACACTTTTCCAGAGGCACATTAGGCGTTTTTAAATTATTAAAATATATCGATCGTTGATTACAATTTGAAATTTAGTTGGCGAGACAACGATATTTGACAAACTTATATTCGGGTCATAAAGTGCGCCAACCGATTGGGTACCGATTTTGTCTTACGTCGGCATTTATAATACATTTATATTTCGTCAAATAACTGTAACTACAATGATAAAAGTCCATTTATAAGTACAGCGCAGGTTCTAGAGCGAAATTTATAATATCTGTGTACGCTATCGTATAAAGTTATATTTTTCGCCTTGTTTCCACCGTTTTAAGATTAAAATGATATTGGTTCGATAAAAAAATATCGGAAAGGCGGAGTGTATAATATAGTGGGCGAAAATCAGATCGTAATTCCGTCAATACAAGGCTAGATTAAACGCTTGCGGAGCCTCGAAAAGGCTTAAATATGCATTTTTACGTATCGTCCGGACGTCGTACACGAAAATGGGGACATAGTGCGTTAAGTCGTGCCACAAAAAAAGGATGAAGACCGAGCGATTGAAGCGTAATCAGATGGACACCGACCGGAATCCTCCGAACTCTTAAATATATCAAAAATTTCGTTATATCGTTAATAAAGTCCCAGTTTTCCGTCTCCAATCGTATATTTTAGTTTGACGCGTCTGCCGATCGATAGTCCGACGTCTGTGCTGTTATATATACCGTCGGATCTCTTCGATTCTACGGAAATTACCATTTATCGGATAATAATGATCGGATAACGTCCACTTATCGAGCGGTAATTACTCTCGACGCCGTAATACGTCAGTTCATAATTTCAGTTCAATTTTTATATCTTCGTATAACGTTACTAAATAAATACGAATACAAATTAAGGTTGCTTTTATACACTAATGTGTATTAATGCGATTCAATCGTAAAAATGCATTTTTCAAATTATTTATTTATCCAGTTCGGGCTACCGGGGTCTTCTCGACAAAAATATCGATTATATATGAAATAAATCGGAATAGATTTTATATATATATATATATATATATATATATATATATATATATATATCTAAAAGAGTAATAAAATAAGTATTCTTTTAAACTGACACAAATATGTGACACATACATTCCTCTATAATTGATTATGAGACAAACAAAAAAAATATATAAATACAATTTATCGATACGAAATTCCGTTTTATTTTTACGAAAATTCGTCATTCCGTCGAGAGATATATTTCCGTTGAAAAATATTAAACGTAATAATAATTTTTATAGCTCGCTTATTATCCAACTACTTAGGTAACAATTTCAATAATTTCGGTTCGCAAAATCTTTTCCTTTTTGAATTTAACTTATCGCCCGTTTAGGCGATTTTTTTTTTATTATAGCGGACCGATTTTACACTTTTAGAACTTGACAATTTCGTCCCTTTTCGTCGTAAATTGTGCGAAAATAACTGCGACGTCGGGCTGCAAAAAAAACAGAAGCCGGGGGGGGGGTCGGTAGCGAACGAGTCAATTTATATTTTTATCAAGTCGAAGGCGCATATTTATTTACCGAAATAAATATAAATGTCGCGAAATTCGTGGGAAGAGTTAGACGTAAAATAGACAAGTTTTAAAGCCGGTTTAGCGGTTACAACGGTGTCGTATAACGCGGACGAAGGCTGGCTACTACAATATAGCTACGGCTGTAATTAAAGAAAATATTGTATATATACGGGGTGCAAGGTGGTCTGTAACCTCACTCCAGTTGAATAGGCGGTAAAATATTAATAAAGGGAAGGGGAGAGGGGGATGGGTTTTGGGCGCCTTACCGGGGGGTTCTTTCATCAAATAGAACGGTCCACTGTGGACGATTGAAGGATTTTTCCCGAGGGAAATCGTCGTCTTGAGTGTACCGGTTGAATCTTGACGCGAAACGACAGGAGACCTGGCTCCCCTTGGTGACGATTTGGGCGAATATTGTTCTACCTTACGAAACTGATCACTCATCATCATCTTGACACGTCATCTCTCAAATGTACAACGGGAAAAGAAGAGACATCACCGTCTTTGTACCGTCTTCTTGTCTCTCTCTCTCTCTCTTTTTTCTTTTTTTTTTTTTTCAAATTCGCAAACACAAAAAGTCCCGCAGAAGAACATCTTCGACACCACAGTAATCACCTAACCCACGCCATCTTTAATCATAACTACATTTGACACGGCTGCCAACGCCGCTATATCAATTTGCCCGTTTCAATTATTCGTTAAAAAAAAAAAAGAAAAAAAGAAGAAGCGAAATTAAAATTTAAAATATTCACAGACGTTTTATACGCGAAAAATTCATTTTTAATTTAAGAATAACTATTTCAACGTCCCATTTAGTTTCTGGATATGTAATTTCAATTCCGTCACAGATATATATCGCCATACTACAAATGATACAATCGCAGGAAACGAGTAAAAAAAAAATAAATTATTAATTTTAATAATATCTAATATTATAATTTGCATTATGAACAGCGAGAAATCACAAAGACAAAATGTAATAAAAGTTTTAAAATAACTAATTTGTTCATCAGCTGATGATAGCGTGAAGATTACCAATATATATATATATATATATATATATATATATATATATATATATATATATATATAATTCTTTTTGTTTCTGCCCGATTCAGCATTTAATCTCTGAATTGAAAAAAAAAATAAATATCACTTCGGGGTAATTGAATAATTCACCCAACAGCGAAAATGTCCAAAGCGGATTTCCCGCCTATACTATTGAATTTTCAAACTGAAAAGCTAATGTCTCTTAAAACCCAATTTGTTAAAATTCGAACCTCTCCTATTTAACTTTGTATCATTCATTCATTTATAACAGATTAACAGTTTCGGTTTTATTTATAATGTAGCAATTTCGGAACTTCAAATAAGCAACAGTTAAATTATGTCTGGGCGAAAGGTCGTTCAAATCAGATTGGTTTTATCTTCTGTAATGAAAGATTAAACTATCCTTTTTTTTTTATTTTTTAATTATAAAAATGATTAGAACTACTCTAACAGATCAGTTATCGAGTACAGCATATCGAGCATATCGTTTCGGTATATTAGAAACTAAAAAATTAATTACACAAGTTATTACAATTGATACAGTCTTTCTGATTTGTATTTCGACCGATAAGCGTAGGAAATAATTATCGGATAGGGGATGGAGATAAATATGAAATGTTGAGCACATTCTTTTATTTACAAGATAACCCAAATTGTATATTTTCTTCGAATGTAAAACTCTCAATCGAGTCAATTCACATTATACAGTTTACAATAAACTATCAACACATCCAACTACGCCTACAATACAGTCCATTATTACGACAGTGGGGAAAAAGCTTCATTACAATGACAATTATTTTTCTCGTAACCTAGATATATATATATATATATATATATATATATATATATATATATATATATATATATGTATATGCGAAATTGTTCCTTTAAAATTTCTGACACAGAGACTAGAGAACAAATTATAGCGATAAGTGCATTTATTGCGTAAAAAAATAGAAAAGATCTAATTAAAAAGGGAAATCTTTTAAATTAGAGAAGCCGAGTTTATCGAGAGCTGAAAAACAAACTTTGCACACAAAGCCGCCAAGTAAAAATGTAGCAATCGCTATCCTTTTAGGAAATTATTATCGAATTACATCTTTTTTTTAATCCCTTAACGTAATCACTTTTACGAGGGTATAATTTCATCTTCGTCTTTTAATTTATGCGACGACCGATCTATGAAAATTTTACAAACTCGATAATCAAGATCTCAGATCTTGAGTCCGAAATTTAAATAGGAAAAAAATTTAATTAACTTTTTTTATCGACATAAAATGATGTACGGTCTTGTAAATGTACAAGACGTAAACAACAAATTCGGATCGATTAAAATTTACACCTTTCGGAATTATATGAGAAATGAGAAATTATTTCATTTTATCAATTCCATTGTACAGCATAAACAAAAATACATACATATATATTTCATCGTCTTTGTCGTGTTTTATTCTGTAGTCATAAATTTACCTTAACTTAAGCGATAAAATAACATTAAGAAGAATTTCGATGCCATCCGCTGACTAATTAGAAACGAACGAAAAATTTAAACAAAAATTTTAATTAATCCGGTAAGAATAAATTTTTATTTGTAATAAATTATAGTACAATCGTGGGAGTATCGACGTCGTAAACAATTGCGGGTGAGACCGTATTTAATTTAAGACTCTGAATTTACACAAATAAGTAAAGCCGAAAAACGTGAGTTCTCTCAATTTCATTAACGAACTCTGACAAAACAAAATAAAATCTTTTGTCAAGGTTCTCGTCCTAAATACAATCGAATAATAATAATAATAATAATAATAATACACTATCAAAATTTACTTAGTGAAAACAAATGTGACTATCCGTGTGAGATACTGCGTGATATAGTCTCTCGTTTTATTTGTTTCCTTCTAACGAATTGGCGGCATCCCCGACATGGCGGTGTTCGGCCCCAGCAGCACCTGAAACGTGCGTTAATAACGGCATTAGAACAACGTCCAGAATAACAAGATCGGACGGTTTACGTTTGTTTGTTTCGGACCTCCCTTCTGTGGGTGTTCGGCGGGTCTACTTCCGACATTAGTCGTACCAGAAGTTGGGGACGATTCGACTTTAAAATACTCTGTTACATTTTGCGCAATCGATTAAAATCGCAAACAATAAAAATATTGTAGATTCGTAATGTTTCTGTCTCTCCTCTCTCGCTGGCGGTTCGGGTCTTTTGCTAGACCGCCGTTTCGGCCCCCTCGCCATCTTCAGTAGCGCCCTGTTTTACTGTCACTGTTGTGGCACTTGTACTGTCTGACGGCTGTCGCTGTAAAGTGACCGACACGCTACTGAAGACGGTGAGTACTGAAGGTCAGTGAAAGTGACAGTGGGATGCCCCCAAAAACATCCAAAGTGCTAACACAGTGACACTAACAGCGCTACTGAAGACGGCGAGTACTGGAAAGTAAAGTGACAGTGGGGATGCCCCAAAAACATCCAAAGTGCTAACACAGTGACACTAACACGCTACTGAAGACGGCGAGTACTGGAAAGCAGTGACAGTGATGCCCCAAAAACATCCAAAGTGCTAACACAGTGACACTAACACAGCGCTACTGAAGATGGCGAGTGCGAGAAACCGCAGTCTAGCAAAAGACCAAACCTCAGCGAGAGGAGAGAGAAACGTCACGAATCTACAGTATATTCCAACCCCTCGCAGACCACACACACACAGGTATATCAAATTAATAAAAATATTCAAACAGATTCGTAATTTTCTTAAAATCTTATCACCCACCGGAATAATATTGGGGAAAATTACAATGTAATATTACACTATACATTACTATACAATACTATCAAAAATATTTCAAAAAGCTAATCGCGTTTTCGCTCAAATACTGTCTTAGGGTATAACGGTCGCCATTGTTTTATCGATAGAAATTCCTACATTTCACCCGGGAACAATTACGTTGGCAACAATTCGTATAAAATGTGTTTCGCGCGATATTTTTCAACTGTAAATCGTTTCACATCGAGAACTGTACAACGTTTGCACGCGAGGACGGCGTTTCGAATGAAAGTCGGATGAAATAGAGTGGAGATAAAGGTTCGTAAACGAGAGATATCGGTAGTTTTTCCGTCGGCCGGGCGCGAACTTCGCCGATTGTTAACCGAACGCCGATAAAAGTCGAAAACGCCTTAACGAGAAACGAATATTAATAAATAAATAGTAGGCGAATCAAGTTCAAGATGAAATATCGTTACGACGGAATTCTTCATTATTTGGCAATTTTTTGTTTGCGCGCCGCCGGCCAACGCGGAAAAGTAACAAAATATCGTATCGGAATTTGATGTAAAAATATTTCATGACGCGTGGAAAATTGCCTTCAGCATGCTGTCGACGACGCATCATCACTTAGTTACATCCATCAGACATCAAAAGTGACGCTCGAAAATTATACATGCGTTGACAACAAATTCATTAAAGTACGATTAAGCTGAAATCTAATTTTGAAAAAGTTTACGGGGTCTAACGTCGAAGCGATGCGTTTCAAAATTTGGTTGGAAAATTACCGAAACCGTTTGAACGTTTTTTTTTACCACACTTGCCGACTTTCATCCATCATATATCAACGTTTATTTCCGTTTACAAAAGTTTTGCAATATTGAAATTCCGTACGCCGTACACCTATCTCTACGGTACGCATCAAATAAACCGAGAACGGCCGTTAACCGACCTGTTTCTGTTGGGTTCTCTGCGCCTCTTCGACTTGAGCCCGTTCGACTTCGAAAAGGACGGGAGCGAACAGAATCGCAGACGAACTGAAGAAGAACCAAACGGTCGTTTTCGAAACGCTGTAGAACGCTGAAAGAAAACGGAAGAGAATTAGAAAAAGAAAAACCGATTAGCAAAAGGTCACCCCAATATATATCGGGTGATACACTATTATCTTTCGGATAGCGGCAACGGCCAAATTTACGTCAATAGCGTAATCGGAGAGTCGGCATATTGTACTATATAGTCGGGGCCAAAATCGGTCGACCGTACGTACGAACAAATTTAAAAATTGTGGGTAAATAAACGTCGCGCCGCTAATCAACTCACATTTCAATCCCGTCTTAGTTCCCGTGTACATTGAGTAGGTCGCGTTCCTCATTTTTTCGGGGAACATTTCCGTCAATCCCCACAGCCTCTCGCTCAGCGTTTCGTCTTCTAGATCCTGGGGAAAAATCGTAAAAAAATTTTCAACAACAAGCCGGTAAATAAAACGAGTGTATATATATCGTTGAATGTAGTATGCGTATATATATATATATATATATATATATATATATATATATATATGAAATTAATTAATTTTGATCTCGCAGCCTCGAAAAATCGTAAAAAATTTTCAACAACAATAAATAAAACGAGTGTATATATCGTTGAATGTAGTATATATATATATATATATATATATATATATATATATATATATATATATATATATATATATATATATATATATATATATATACTGAAATTAATTAATTTTTGATCTCGCAGCCTTCGGGCCGCCTTTGCATCGCATATTTTGGAAATTTTTTTTAAATAGCGGTCAAAAGTTATGACATAAAAGTGAAATAAAATTGTCAAAACTGTGCGTACAGCGAAAATAAAATATTGTACGAGTCCTATTATTACCGATAAATTGTTACAACCTAAGAATTTGTCGAGTGTACTCGAAATGTATATTTGTTGGGTGTGAATTTACCGATATTGAATTCGGGTAAAGACTGGCGCCAATAATATATATATAAGGGGACCGATTTCAATATTTATTGAAAACAAAAACGGCCTACAATAAATAGAAAAGAAAAAACCAGATAATTTACTTACATCGTCGTCGAGGCAACGTGTTATGTTCTTCGGTTTTTCGGGCGTACAATCTTTGCTGCTGTCTGGCATCGAACCCATACCACTGTCCGACTCTTCGCCTGATGCCATAGATTAGAATATTTAACGGGTGGAGAAAAGTTTAAAGGTCAATCGAAAGAATGGGGGAAAAAAATACTTGTCTTTTAAAACGGATTGCAATTATAGATTTACTCCGGGCTTGGAATCAGCTTGTTTTCGTACTAGCTAGGCCCAGTCCTGCCAACCGCCCAATCTCCCCCTCAACCCAAGTTCGATATATATTTAAACAAAAATATTTATAACGAGATTCCAGTTGTAAAAAAAAAAAATAATTACTCGTTTCAACTATTAAAACATTAAATTAAATGTTATTTACCTATTTAAAAAACCGTATCCTTCATCACCGTATATATATATATATATATAAATGGCGACTATATCGCTTTAATGGTGGGGACGAGATTCGATTGAGAAAAATTTGTTCGGCCTCCATTTTGCCGAATATTCCAGTTATTTAACAGTTGAGTAGTGTAAGTATAATAGAAATTCAGTTGAAATCAATGAAATTTCATTTATTTCCAATTCTACGTTATAATCAAACGAATTTTTAAAAGCGGTGTTTATTTTAAAAGCGAAATAGGCAACACATATAAAAAAATGCTCTAAAAAAGCCCATTCAGCTTTCCGCCAATTAACTAAATTTCTATAATTGTAAAGAGTTTAGTGGAGAATATAAGTTGAATAACATAAAAGCTTTCTCCGAATTACTAACTCTAATACGAGCGTTACAGATCGATGAAATAATTTCAAACGTATCTATTATTTATAGAGTTTAAATATTGCAATTACCGACAGCATAAATAATCTATTTATTTATGAAATAAAATATTTCATAGTTTACGCAGTAAATATTACAATTTTGGGCTTATTTATTATTCATTTTTTTTTACTTACGCAAAAAGAATAATTCTTCGGACTGTTGTTTAGAAATTGTCGATCGTAAAACGTTTTACTCCATTTCGATACACGAATTGAACGGATTAGAGAAAGTGAACGAGACGATTGAAAATTGCGAATCGCTAATGAAAAAAAAACATTATAGATATTAATGAAAATAGAGGCGGTGACAAATATTATAAATTGTTGACGATTATAATTTTTTAAATAATCGATATTATTGAAAAAAATAAATTTAAATTGATTCTGTCTTTTGTTTTACACTGTAAATATTCCTAATCATCTGTTTATAACTGCTGTTTACAGTTTGAGACTTTCATCGGGTTTATAAATTTCGCCTGAAATGTATTCAAACGGTGCTGGAAATTTAGTAAATATATTCATTATAAATGCGTTATTCTCTAATTGCACTCAACGGATGAGGGTAATTTTTTATTTAAAAAAAATTATCTCAGGGAAAATACAAGCACGATTGTGCTCTGACGGACGGAATCGATAAAGTATACCTGGGCTCGGAGTATAAAATCAAGTGGGCGAGGAAAATTATTACCTGGTGGCAGAAGAAAGTAATTATATCCGAATCGAATGTGAATACGATGCGCTATTACAAAAGTCAGGCGACAATTGAATACGAAAAATGGAACCACGTTCACTCAAAATATTTTTACATCCTACACCCGTTCAGCTCGTTTAGGTAATTTTACTGTACGATTTATACTACTACATATTTATTTTTAAAATAGCGTAAAAGTTAGGAATTAAATATTTCCTGTAAACTTGAAAATGCAGCTGTTTTTAAAACCCTGATCTAAAATACTACTTCTATTTTAAGTGTTTTAAAAATTTATTTTTAAGAAGAAAGTTATTATTTCCGGACTAATTAGAAAATTATCGTTTCGTTGCAGGACAACGTGGGAAATAATCATGGTGATTTATTACATCCTGCTATTTATTTTCATCCCGTTTAGGATGAGCTTCAGGCCCTGTCTAATGCGGCAGGTCATATTGAGCGTCGGCTTTTTCATGGACATTTTCGGCCTGTTCGATATACTGTGCAATTTCCTGACCGGCTATTACATACCGAGTAAAAATTTGACAGAGCTCAATCCGAAATTTATAGCCCTGTGAGTGATTGCAATTTTAAAAACTGTAGGTTTACGCAAGCGTCATATTATGGACTATCCGCTTATTCTGTAAATTATTGATTGGGGGGGGGGTGGGGGCAAAAGATAATATTTATATTAGTAATTTATAAACAGAATTTTAATCCATATTAAAAAAATTAAAACAATATTTTAGACTTTTTTTTTTTTTAAATATGAGTGGGTAAAAAATTATAACAAGATTGGTTTTCAACAAAAACCGTGTTAACATTCCCTAACTATATTTACTTTTCAGTTAAATTCAATCAAATCCTTCAGTGTATAAAATGCGTAACAGTATAATAATAAAAAAAAAATCACGCATTCAATCGTTTTACAATTAAAAAAATATCGATATAATTAAAAAAAGGTACTTTTCCATTAGCTGGGCACAGATGTCGCCAATTGTAAACTAAGCGAAGCGGATGACAAAACAGTCGACAGAATAATTAAAATTGAAGAAAAACTTGCTTTGTTTTGAATGAATTCAGAGAATAAAGTACATGGCCCCAAACGAAGATTACCCTTATTATACTACATTAAAATCTCCATCAACTAACCCAATTAACTTAATTATTCATTATCTTCATTATTGTATAGAATAGTCAATAGTATAATATGCAATAGTTTGCTTAAAAAAATACCAATTAATGTGCTTCATTCGTTGAAACAATTCTAATTCAGCAGTCTAAAATTTGCCAAAATTGTATACCAAACCCAATTTGCTACTACTGAATAAACGAACACTAATTTTTTCTAGAAAACAGGTTGAATATAATTTAGAAAAGATAGTTTTGAATATATTATTGTTGTCACGCGTATAATTAAAATTCATCAATTAGCAGTAGGGAATCGGGTTCGGAAAAGACAGACTAATTTTTCACCGCTAAATTAGAATCGATTATTTTAACAAACAAAGTGGTGGAATTGAAAGTTTTTGAAGCGATTCATTTCATATTATACTATTGAACATTTTAAATAATAATGAATGATTTCATTAAAATTAACTGAACGGTTGGGTTAGTTGATTGAGATTACTGGTCCAAGAAATATAGTAACTAGAGGTGTGATAATTCATATTTTTAAATTGCTAATTATCGAGTAATTATTACAACTAGTATTTATAAGAAAACAGATTCCTTGAACAGATGTTTGAAATGACGGTCTAGAATATATTTGTGTTATAGTTATCGTTTACAGGTAAGCTATAGCCCTCTTATAATTAAATATTTATTATAGGGATAAATAAAAATAATAAAATAAACTGTAAGGGAAATGGGAAAATAGCTGAATAGCGGGAATACAAATATATGTAAAAATTAACCAAAATATTAGTTGTATTTTATATGGTCTAACCCAGCGGTCGGTAACCTATGACCGGCCTCATATTCATAATTTATTCATTCTTAATTATTTTTTTTTTTTGTTTTCTGTATAATGAGATAACGTGTAATCTGAAATAGAAATAATGTGACCCACTAGCAAAGAGTTTTGTAAAAACAAAATTGAAAAAAGCCACTTGTACGAATCTTGTCTGCCCCAAACCTAACATAATCCCTGTTTAATTTTTTGTGAAATTGAACAACTTATTATTACAATAAATTCCCTTCCTTATTTGTTTTCTCTTCAATTGGGCTTGTTTAGTTGTTTATTTGAAAAAAAAAAATATCGTATCATTCGGACAGAAAATATTACGAACCTGGACCAACTTTGGTCCACCGACCGTAATAAACTCTTACGATTTTAAGGCCCTTCAATTTAAGTCGAGAGGGAATAAAATTTAACAATAAAAATAAAACATATGTGTAAATGTGTGTGCACTCCTCATTAAAAGAGGCTGAAAAAAAAAAAATCATCGTTCTCATTAATTTATATCTATTTACTTATTACATCATGTTATTTCTTTATGTACTCTTTAAAATGTTTAAGCCTCTAAAGTTTGCCTGCCCTATATATATATATATATATATATATATATATATATATTATATAATTTTTTTGTCAGCAAAAGATATTTTCAAGATATTTCTTTACTTCTTGTTAAGGATAATACAGTCTTTTCTGTTTATCTGAAAATAATTTTTTTATTTTTTTTTTTTTTATCCCGTGTTCCAGGCGTTATATGAGGACCTATTTCGTCGTCGATTTAATCCCTTCAATACCCATCAACGTGATATCGAGGGTTTTCAAATTGCCGTGCATCGCCAGAAAGCTGATAACAGGCGTCTACCTGATAAGATTTTTCAGAATCGGGACATTCTGGATTTATTTTCGAAATATTTCCCAGGTAAACGCGGTACAGTTTTTCGCAGGAAATTCAAAATTGCGAGTTCTGGGGGAATTTAAAAAAAATTTTTTTTTTTCACTCTTTTATTGTTACAACTGTAAAATGATACAACAAGCAACAAGAGACCCACTGGTTTCCCCGTTTTTTTTTTTTTTATAATTTTATTTATTTAAACATTTAGTGGCCACTTCCTTTTCAGGCGTCTTTAACGAACGTTTGGGATGTTGGGGAATTTTTTTAAAAAATTAATATCGTTTTTTCACAATTTCAGAAATGCGACTTGGGCAAGAAAACGCGCACGATAATACACTTGGCGGTCGTTTACGCTGCGGCTGCCCACTGGCTCTGTTGTTGCCTCGTCTACTGTATAAAATTATCAACTTTGGTTAGTAGTAGCGTATAAAAGTTCATTTAACCAGCTTAATTCTAATACCAATATCGGAATCCACAATCGCAGGCGACGATTTAAACCCCCCCCCCGTCTGTGTTGTTCCAAAATTGATTTCGTTATAGAGTTATTTTTTCGGTATTGAATAGCTTCGACTCTGGTCGAGGACGGCCCAATACTGTCAGCATCATGTCAGCACCGTTTTGTTCAGATCAGAGCTAGAACAGACAGAGTAGTGACATAAATAAACCTTTTACGGCTCTTTTCTTTAAACGTCTCTAATACAAATGGATTTGTACTTTCAGCTTTCAGATTTCGACGACGACGACACATTGAACAGAAAGCTGATCGACGTACTGAAACAGTACCTGGACGAATTGCTGCTGGTGGCTAATATAATCTTCCTGAATCTCAGGGAATACCATTACGTGAGATACAAAGATTCGACGACTCTGTACGCGGGACATTTCGTCGGCACAGTAATCGGCATCGTTGCCACCGCCTACGTAATAGGTGAGCTTTTACCTGGGGAAAAAACTTTCCTCTTCGACGCCTACAGCGTAGAGAATTTCGAAATTACGAAATTTTTATTGCCTCCAATCGCCTGTTGAAATTCGCCCAAATGTCCCCGAAATATCAGCGTTTAAGTTGCCGGCGGTATTAAAAAAATAAAAAAATGGGGACAGTTTCCCCCCGAAGTTCTGGCAGTTTGATGAGAGGTTCAAATTGAAAATCGACATAAAATGAATGAATTTCCCTCGAAATTCAAAGGTCTAATACAGGGGTGGGCGAAAATTTTAAGAGGCCGAAGAGCCAAATTCGCCCCAAAAGCCATTATAATTTCGTGTCAATAGGCGAGCTTTTTTTTACATTTTTTCTGTAATTTCCACGAATTATTTACTAAATTAGTGTAATTCCGAATTTTTTTTTTCTGGCAGTTTGTCCACAGCCAGAAAGCATCGTGGAACGTCGTTCTCTCGTCGTGCAAGAAAATTGCAAAACTCTTTTGTAAAGTCGGGGCAAAGAACGGACGAAAGTCCGCTGAACGAATTGTGAACGAAAATGCGGACGTTTTTCGGTAATTTTCCAACTGAAATTCGAAACGCCGAAATAAAAACTGGTCTTTCCGACAGAAATTTTAACTCTTTTGCGCCAACTTTTGACCTCTTCGCAATTTTATATTATACAGAGGGGTCCCAAAAAAAAGGTATCCACCGTTTGAAAAGTCCATAACTTTCAAACTAATTGACGGAGTTGTGTCTCATTTTTGGTAGTGTTATAGTGTTGTGTAGTTCGGGGGCAATTGCGCCCCATACAATACGTTGTATGTATGGGCTTATCTCGACGAAAATCTACCAGGAAGATGGAATTGAGGCCGTAGAGTATCCACCAGGCGTTCCCCCCCCCCCGGACTTAACTCTTCTGGACTTTTACCTCCTGTGGGGGGAACACTAAAGGACCTCGTTTATCGACCAAAAAAGCCAGGCACATTGGATGAACTTGGAGGAGAATCCATCCTACATATTCGTGTGCAAATATCCGACTGGACACGTTGTGCAGTCAATAAGTTAGTGCTGCAGTTGGGCGGCGGCATCTTTAAGTTGGGACTTTAAGCTACACTTTCACCAAAAATGAGAGACACAACTCCGTCAATCGGTTTGCAAGTTATGGACTGTTAAACGGTGGATACATTTTTTTTGTACCACTCTCTGTATATATATATATATATATATATATATATATATATATATATATATATATTGGGTGTTTGTTTTCCAGCCGAATACATAAGGATGACGCTGACCAGGGAAGCGGCCAATTTGAATTACACTCAGATTTCGGACGAAATGGAAGCTTTCATGGACAGCGCCAAAGTGCCGGACGATTTGAGAGAGAGAATACGCAAATATCTGAAGGAAAAATATCGCGGAAAATATTTCGACGAAAAGCTCCTCTTTTCATCCTTCCCGGGTACGTATACTTATAGGAGTTCTTCCAGTCCATTGCGGATCGGCTTAATAGCGCGTTTTCGCAGGAAATTTTGTACCGCCTCCGTGTTTAGGTTTAAAATGGGGTAAAGGGGGACGCGGGGGTGGGCGCGGGCCACTATATTAGGGGTAACCAAAAGTAATCAACTATTTGAGAAGAGAACTCCTCGAGACCAAAATACATCTTGTCAAATTGTCGATTGCTTTCGGGTAGACCTGATACCGGTATGGCGGTATATTAACCGGATTAATTCCCGGGTTATTCTACACGACAGGGTCAAAATTCGTTTATTCTGTTGAGCTGCGGGGGCCGTCCTCTGGGGACAAATCTGGAACGGCGAAAATTCAGTTCAGTTTACTCCCCCCCCACAGACGGCGTGTCCGAAGTCGGAAAGCAAATTGTGTGACAAATATGGCACGTAACGGTGTGAACGCGGTTGACGAGTTTTATATATACGGAGGGGTCCAAAAAAATGTATCCACTATTTTGGCAAGTCCATAACTTGCACAGTGTTGTATTTCGGGCCGATTCTGTTTGGATGTTAACGCTTTAAGTTGGACTTTAAGCTACACTTTCACCGAAAATGAGAGAGAGACAACTCCGTCAATTAGTTTGCAAGTTATGGACCGTTGAACGGTGGATACATTTTTTGTGGACCCCTCGCTGTTTTTTTTTTTTTTTTTAGTTCCTTTAAAATGTCCGTCTGACTGTCGGACGCGGTTTTCACCCGCCCTGTTTGTTCCCCCAAACAGAGAACCTGCGCCACGACCTGTACAGGAACAGTTGCCGGGAGTTCATAAGGAAGGTGACGATATTCGAAAAACTGCCCCAATTCCTTATCAACGCCCTCGTCACCAAGCTGATACCCGAAATGGTGTTCACCAACGACAGGATAGTGGAGGCCGGCGACGAGGGCAACTGCATGTATTTCATCTCGTCCGGCACCGTCGCCGTATATTCGGCCCAAGGCAAAGAGGTATTAACTGTGACCGGAGCCAATTAGTCAATTACTTAGTTTAATATACCTGTTTTGTTGTCTGCGAGGGGTTGTGGAGTGCGCGGTAGGTTCGTCGTGTTTCTCTGTCCAGCACTCGCCATCTTCAGTAGCGGTATCGGTCACTTTCTTGTCCGGTACAAGTGAAAGTGACACAGCGCTACTGAAGATGGGGCGAGCGGCCCCGAAACCGGTCCGGCGCGAGGGGAGCATTAAGTAAGGATGGTGGGCACAGTATATCTACGTTATAATTGTACACCAAAAAGACCCCACTGTGTAGGCTACAAGGGTGTAGACCTGTATCGCTGTTTTTTCCAGCTCTGCCACCTGGAGGACGGCTCCTACTTCGGCGAGCTGGCGCTGTTGGACGTCGAGAAGAGGCGGATGGCCAGCGTCGTCGCCGTCTCCACCGGTGAGATATTCCGCCTGGAGAGGGACGACTTTATGGCGTTGGTGAAACCGTTTCCAGAACTGTACAACCGTATCAAGGGGGAAGCCGTCAAGAGACTGTCCGTCGTTTCCAGCTAGCCGGGTTTCGCCGGGGTAGGTTTTCAAAAAAAAATATCTTAAAAAAAACCCCTAGGTTAAAAATTCTTCACAGTCCAAGAGATGCATTCTTTCGACACGTCCAGCTGGTTATTCAAAGATGAATCCACGAAAACGAGCTTTTAAAAAGGGTTCAAAATGTAATACAGTTGGTTCACCAGAAATTGCTAGACCGGTTTCGCGGCCGCTCGCCCCGAAATCTTCAGTAGCGCCGTGTCAGTCACTGTACAGTACAGGTGACACTGTCGGCGGTGGGCAGTGAGGATGCCACCTGAAAAACATCCAACGGTGACAGTAACACAGCGCTACTGAAGATGGCGAGCGGCCGAAACCGGTCTAGCAGAAGACCGAACCGGCGAGAGGAGACAGAAACACCACAAACCTACGGTACTAAAATTAATTGTTTCTGTCGAGAGGCCCTTTTCAATTTACTGGTATCAAACTATTACTTCGTATTATTATTAAATTTATTTATTAAAATAAGAAAGTTTTTTTTTATTTGAAATTAAAATACTACTACATATTCATTTCATTTTGTACCTTAATTGCTCCAATTCTGGTGATTTATTTTATACAAAGATGTATATTTATTTATTAGTTGGGTCAAATTTATTATTTTACAGAGTTCAAATAAATAAGGAAAACCTTCCAATTGTATTTGTAGTCCCAAGTTAAATTTTCAATTAAATATTAAGTTCTACCAACATGGCCTAATCTAAGATATTTCAAATCATTTCTGGTCTTTAGATCCTAAGCTGTGATACTTTATACATCTCTCTAGTTGGCTATGTAAATATCTTGTGTAAGGGAAATTAGTATTCGATAATCTTCAATATCAATAATATTCGAACCTTTCAATCGCATTAAGAGAGTATAGTGCCATCATGTATATAATGCTTGATCTAATACAGTTTAGATATTAGAAAAGTCATATTATCATTGTTTTTAAAAATCTGTATTTATTCATAAAAACAGGGTACTGGAGTGGTGGCTTATTTGATCATCGTAGATTGCTGCAATCACAAACTGGGAACACTTTGGTCAATCAACTAATATCACTAGAAGGTACTGTACAACATTTTCAGTAGAACAAAAATTCGGGAGTCATTGTTGGGTTGAAACTGAACGAAACATTTTTCTCAAAATATAAAGCATATAATTCTTAAAGAACAGTATCATTTAGCGTACAATGTTTTGACTCCTATTAAATAGCCAATAATGACCTAAGAGTAGAACTCCAGATGTAAAATATACAACTTTTTTGTACCGAATCTATTTCAATATATGTTAAGAATACCAATTTATATTTTGCAGTATGTTTATTTATCTTTAGTCACCGGT
Source organism: Lethocerus indicus (assembly GCA_019843655.1). Classification (NCBI taxonomy): domain Eukaryota; kingdom Metazoa; phylum Arthropoda; class Insecta; order Hemiptera; family Belostomatidae; genus Lethocerus; species Lethocerus indicus. The sequence continues at coordinate 514,667 of JACDQD010000003.1, forward strand.
TAATATTTTTTACAAAGTGTCGGATGTTTCACAAATTAACATTTATATATATATATATATATATATATATATATATATATATATATATATATATTTTTTTTATAAATATGCAGTTATCACAGTGTCTAAAAAAAAAATAAAATCTACACAACTTAAAATACAAAATATATACAGCTACAGCTTTGTCTAAGCCTATTTCCAGCGGTGAGATAGCCTAGAAAATAAGGGTGGAATTTTGTCCAAAACGGTTACAAATTATACCTCTATTGAAATGAAGGATACTTTCAAATTACTTTCATACATGTGTGTGTGTGTGTGTGTGAAAAAATATATATATATCTCTGGCAGGATATGCCACAGCCTTCCTTGTGGCATAAGATTATTGACATAGTACTGAATGATCTTCAGTAAAATGCCATAATTAATTTCGAATAATTGACTATTTGCAGTTATGTTTCGAATGTTTTGAGACCAATTAATTCTCCCTTTAAGCAAATTATCGATATTCAGAGCGGGCCCAAGGACAGGGCCCGCTCAGGGGTATATTGTAACATCCCTTTCATGTAAACAGTTTTGAAATAATAACATAATTAAAATGGTTCTAATTACTGTCATACAATTTACACTTTTCGTTCACCCTAATCCAACCGCCATTTTCTTTCTTAGTTTTTTAATTAAAAATATCTGAACAAAATTAATCTGAACAAAATTATTTACCATACTACTTCAGACAGTAATTCTTTAATAATCCTCCGATGAAGATATTCTTGAAGGGGTTGACACAAAGCATGACATCATGTAAAGGGACACAGTGGACATGTACACACATATTACACTAATCCCAGTTGCTGTTATCCATAATAGCAGGGATTGGACAAATAGCCTCGAACTTCTGAAAAAAAAAAACAAAAACAAATATATTATTATTTATTTGGTTAAATCGAAGGGCTCCAATTAATGCACCATTCTCCAGGGCCACAATTTAGAGTGAGAGGGAAGGAGCAAATATTGACACAATCAGGTGCAATTAGTGTACCAAAGTGAATTACACTTGACCCTCGAACTAGACCCCATTTTCGGGTCTAAAACCCCATTTAGAGCCGATTTTGTGCGTAAAACCCATTTTTCGGCCTACTTTAGATTTTGCGCCTAAAAACCGCATTTTTGGCCCTACTTTACGCCTAAAAACACCATTTTTGGGCCTAAAAACAGCATTTTTGGGCCTAAAAACCGCATTTTAGAGCCGACTTTGGACTTAAAAACGGCATTTCAGGGCCGATTTTACGCCTAAAAACATTTTTTGGCCCTAAAAGCCGCATTTTTGTGGCAAGTTACCGCCTAAAAACCGCATTTTAGAGCCGATTTTGGGCTTAAAAACGGCATTTTAGAGCCGATTTTTCGCTTAAAAACCACATGTTTGGGCCTACTTTACGCCTAAAAATAGAATTTTTGGGCCTACTTTACGCCTAAAACAGCATTTTGGGCCTATTAAGCATTTTGTCTAAAACCGCAATTTTGTGCCGATTGTTCCCCTAAAACTAAATTTTCGTGTCTAAAACCGCATTTCGGGCCGATTTTAGACGTCTATCTATCCCGTATTCCGCCCACAAGTGTACCGGAGTGAATTACACTTGCCCCCAAAATGCTGTTGGGCCAATTTCGTGTCTGAAACCTCATTTTCGGGCCGATTTCGTGTCGAACCAACCGTATTTCTCTGTACCAATTTTGAGCCTATCGCGCCGCCAGATGTCTACTAGGGCGGTTGTGCGGATTCAGTTTTGATCAATTAAATTTAACGCGATATTGGGAGGAATTTGTCGGACGGTACTTGGATATAGATCGCAGTATCGGACAGACGATTGGGGCACTTACCGCAAAGCCCGTAATACTTGGTGGAGGGAGTCGTCCCCTGGAGGGTACACGAAGGCGTCCCCTTCCTGTAGGCCGTCACTCCGATTATGTTGCCTCTGAATGTACAAAATGTTAACGTTAGAGTGAATGACACGCATAAAACCAGATATAAAACTTTGGCACACTACCGTTAGGTAGCTGACGGTTTCCTTGATCTATAATATCCTATAATCAGTTTATAGACTACAGTATATCGATCTTGGTGATTGCTATAGTCCGTGCTCAATTCTTATATCTTAGCAGAACAGTGCGCTTTGACTGGGTCCATATTTTACGTACATTACGATATTTCAGGTAATGTACCGGTCAATTGTGTCGATTGAATCAACCTCACTTCAATAAGAAGTTTTGCGGGCAGGGTCAATATTTCGAATGAAAATTTACATTTTGCGTCATGTTATGTTATTTTTCGATTGCGCTCCCACTTCTCAGGACGGTTAAAAATCCACACCGTGTTTTATCCGCACGAATGCACAGACAATAAGATGGATTATTTCACTTAAATAAACCGTCGAACAATAATAAAGTATGGATATTGCCATATTTCAAAATTTACGTACGAATCTTTTTCCTGACGAATTTTACATCGATTATTGGACATAGCGATATAACCGAATATCATTCTTATTTACTGAACTATTTCATATAATTTCGAATTAATGAATATTTTCCGTAAAATATGTTGTATTTAACACTAGGTTTTGTGGACGAATAGAGAATTTCAAAATTACAAAACTTTTGAAAAAAAAATTGATAGACATTCCCTAGTTGAATGGATGAAAGTCGGCGCAAAAACAAATTCAAACAGTTTTTTGTAATTTTCCTACTGAAATTTAAAACGCATCGTTTTGACACATCCCATAAGGCTAGCGCCGGATATGGTTTCAAGTCGTCCGTGAATTTTGTACTTTTTAAAAAAAGTACAAAAATCGTACGACCGAAGTGGAAGAGAAACACATCGGAATTTGGCGGTATTTACGCAGGGCCGTAGTTGCATACGTAGAGCTTCGTGTATTTCGCCCCTTCCAAATAGTACGAATATCCGCAGCCGACTAGGTAGGTGTCGCCCCAAATTATCTGAAAGTTAATTACCTGTAATTACTGTACTGATCGAGGAAATCAATCAGGAAAAATCTAACTAAAATTACAACAGCAGTTACGAGGTCAATGAATGGGAAATCGGGATGCAAGAAGTATATGAGAAGCTAAAAATTATGCTCTGTACGGAACCGCCATTTTTTTTTACGTTAAAATTATATTCGGGTTTATTTTATTTTATTCGCTATCTTCTACTGACGCTGGGAGAAACCTTAATTGTCGATAAACTGGACGGGTGGCAATTACTCCCATCTCCTGTGAATTCTACTCTGGAATGTGGTAATTTTTTGTTTGTTTGAGGCTTAAATGTCCAGTTTCGAGTAATAATTATTCGAATCATTAATAACTAAGTCATCGCGGATTTCACCTAATAGATGACATTATTTGCGGGGAAAATCTCCAGTTATTTAGTTATAATATTATATGTAAATATAATATAAGTTTATATTTTAATTACATAATGAATGGTGTATACCTGGGAGTAGTGTCCGGTGTTGTGGGAGAACGATCCGTGATATCCCTGGGTGTAGACTTCGTTGAACCAGTTTTTGATCTGCGTCGGGAAGTCCGGAGTCTGGCCGAGGGGACTCGGACCCGGAGACGACCAACTTGACGCCAAGTTCTGCCCAACGGTGAACCTGACTGCTCACAGATACGAAACTATAGATTATTATTGGAGGACTCATTAGATGGCCGGAGGACCGGCGGGAGGACTCATCGGACGGCCGGAGGACCGGCGGGAGGACTCATCGGACGGCCGGAGGACCGGCGGGAGGACTCATCGGACGGCCGGAGGACCGGCGGGAGGACTCATCGGACGGCCGGAGGACCGGCGGGAGGACTCATCGGACGGCCGGAGGACCGGGGAGGACTCAACGGACGGCCGGAGGACCGGCGGGAGGACTCATCGGACGGCCGGAGGACCAGCGGGAGGACTCATCGGACGGCCGGAGGACCGCCAGGAAGAGCTCATCTCAGGACAGCCGGAGGACCGAGTGGGAGGACTCATCGGACCTTGGCGGGAGGACACGATTCGTCACGGACAGGACTTCTAGGACCGGCGGGAGGACAGGGCAAGACACCCGACAATACAAAACTACCCGTTCGGTTCGGAATATCGTCGGGTGTAGGGGAACCGATAAAATTTTCGACGTCGGATCCAGAAGGGCAAATGCCTTTCGGATGGAGCCCGTTCGGGTCGGCTACAAACGTTGGAAAAATTCCGGAATAGCGTGGGATAGAATTTCAAAAATATACACCCAAATATAAAGAAATAGACATTAAAAATCTTCGACGAAATGTTGAACCCACTCTCCGATTTATGCAAACGCACACGGTTGGGGTTCCTGAAGTCCTGAAGGTTGGGACAGGAGGAATGCGTTCGGGGTTTTCAATATCGTCAGATATTTCGGCTACCACCGAATGAAAATTTAACAGAAATCGAACTAAAATTATATATATGAGCCCTAGTCAGTTAATGACTGTGGAAATTTGTAATTTTTAGGAAAACTCTACCGTCTACGACTGGGATTTTGTCCGTCGGTTACTTTCCATCTCTTTGCCTTTCCTCTTCGCCAGGTTTATTACTTCTAGTGATTTCACCGATTGAGTAATTAGACGAATATTGTTATAATAATTAACAGTCTGCTCACTCAGTGATCGAGCCTTGTCGTGGTTGAAGGTACACTTGTCCGCCCAGGACTGTGCCTGCCTCGCCAGCTCTTCGTCCCACGACTGTAAATTTTAATTAAATCGTCAGTACCGTTAGCAATAAATACCGTCTACAGTCTACTTGTGTGTGTGTGTGTGTGTGTGTTTGTAAATCATTCACTTTTAAACGGTCGAATTAATATACGAGCCGTTCATTTTGAAAGTGGCCCAAGTCCATTCCGATCTTCAAATCGAGATATTTAAGGGTTTGGCGTTTTCAACGAATTCTAAAAATATACGTATAGGATACTAATGTGTCGTACTGCGCTTAAGTGTATCCGAGGGTGTTGAATTTATAGTTGCTATTAAAATAGCGGGCAATTATTAAGCGAATAATATTCGTTTTCCTATCGAGAATGGAGTTGGGGCCACTTTCAAAATTAACAACCGGATTCGTTATAAAATTTGAAGGTGCCAAAGTCCATTCGACATAATTTAAGATTCTTCGAATTGAAAAAAAAAACAATGCCGAATTTATTTTATATATCTTTAAAACACTTCGGAAAACGTAATTTATGCGATTCGAAACATTTTTTAACTACACAGTGTACAAAATTACAAACAATTTACAGCTCATCTACGCATTTTGTGCGTGTAAAAGGGATTTGAAGAAATCGCGGTGTTCCGTTGGTATATTATATATCGTAATAGGTCTATTATGTACTCGAATTTTGCTGTTGTAATTTGTCCGATATTTTTATACAGCGGCGTCAATAAATACAATATTTTCGGTAATAAATTCGGGACTTTAAAATTTTCATTCTCATTCATTTGTATCCTAATAGAAAATTTTATACGTCCAACATATTTTCAGCCAGTTTATCGATTCTCCAATCAGAATTCTGTACTCTTTTAAAAATTGAATCTTATCTAATAATTATTTATCGATACAAAATCTTCTCGTCTCATTCCCGTTTATCAATAAAATTATTAACTTTCCTGGACACTTTTTAATGGTCCAGTAAACGAGACGTTCATTTTTGAAAGTGGCCCAAGTCCATTCCGATCTTCAAATCGAGATATTTAAGGGTTTGGCGTTTTGAACAGATTTTTAAAAATATACGTATAGGATACTAATGTGTCATACTGCGCTTAAGTGTATCTGAGGGTGTTGAATTTATAGTTGCTCATTAATTTAGCGGGCAATTATTAAGCGAATAATATTGGTTTTCCTATCGAGAATGGAGTTGGGGGGCCAATTTCAAACTGCCAACTCTGAAAATTTATGTCTTAATAATTATCTTATTTGCTCCGATTATAATCGAACTGAAATGCTCTGCTGATAAATAATATAGAGTCGTGACTGTAACCGCGACAACCGGGGGTAGTGGGGGGGGGGAACGAAAAAACGGAGTTAGGCCACTTTCAAAATAGAAATCTCGCGGGCCCTATCAAAGGTCGGTGTCCAAATTTTCTATTATAAAATTTAAATTATTTAAATTTTAAATTTAAATTCAAACTTCACCATCTGCAACATGTTGATTGCCGAAGGCTGGCCGGTGACCAGGCCGAGGGCGACCAACTGTCTGAGCCTGTTGTGTGTGTCGACGATGGCCTGTTTCTCGCCGCAGCTCAAACCTCCGCTCTCTGAAATGACAATTTGAAAACAGCTACTGCCGTATATATATATATATTAGTGCAACAGAGCGGTAACAGAAGAGATCCCATCAAGGGATAGGGTCAAAAATCGCTCGGCTACCTCGGCCGGTTACCACCCTACCGCCAAAGGTAGCTGGCGCTAGTTAGTGCTAGTAGTATAATTTATAAAAATTCCGGTCGACCTGATTTATATTCACAACTGTCAGAACTGAATGGACGTATTTGAAAGTGTCGAATCATCAGCCAACAGCCATGATGGGGGGGCCCCAGTTGTGAATGCAATTGACTGTACCCCTGCATATATTTCAACTACTTTTCTTTTAAAGAAAATGTATTCTTTGCACAGCCAGTGCATTGCCTATTTCCTAACTATTTCCAGTTTGAACCAAATTTTTTTCTGTTAAATTCTAAGCAAATCCTCGCCAGGGTGGAGAATTTTCAAACGTTGAACATTCTACGATCCAAGATGATGTACAACTTGCTCGTATATTAAAAATACTCATAGACCCATTTTTTTGTAAGAATTTTTATATTCGTTAATACAATGTTTTAACAATCTTAATGAATATATAATTTTCTCTTATCTAATACGGATTATTTTAAAAAATTTTAGTAAAATAGACAAAAATAGGGATGTATAAAATAGTATAGTAGTAATTCACCCTCGACAATCGAAAGGGAATATTGAAAATTGGGTAAATTTTTTTTTTATCCAATTTGACTCTGCCATTTATTTTCGATAACTGTTATCAACCTTCAAAATGGCCGCCGAGTCGTGGCCAAAAAATAGCTTCATTTTCTTTGTACGATTACACACTTTTCTCTTCAGTTTCGAAACACTTTCATTAAGGGGGAACACATTATCGGCCTTCTGCGACTGAACACTCTTTTCTACCGTTCGATTAAATTATCGATATCAATAAATTCTATATTATTATAATAATATATCTCTGTATATATATATATATATAAATAATTGTGAAAATTTACTCAGCAGTCTGCAGGCTTCAGACGCGGTCAAGATTGGCAGGAGGAAAAGGACCGAGAACTCGAAGCGTCGGCCCAACGACGGCCCTTTTTCCGGACTCGCCGACATTCTATTTTATCTCTGCAACATAATTGAAGAAACCAAAGGTGAGCGGTAGTCTAATTTGTTTATTCGTATTACGCAAATAGATATCTCACCAAATAGCTGGAAATAAATTAATATTTACGCAAAATCTATTGGTCCGACCGATCGGCCGATAAATTCTGTTCCGTGGACTGTTGGAAATCTGCTGATTAATCCGAACCATTTTCTTTTTCTTTTTAATTCTACACTTTTTATAATTGTATTTTGCATAAGTTGTGGGGCGTTAACAATTTTACGAATTGTTGAATAGATTGTAAAAATTAAATTTTCCGGGAGCAGATACAAATTAACAATTTTTGTCATCAGGAGAATCGGAAATTAACCCATTAAGAAGTACTGTAGGCCCCAAATGGGGATCGGTTGATTTTTTAAAATTTTTTATATTTTTTTTTTTTATTACTTTCAGTAATTTGCACATTATAAATACTACATCGTGTTAAAATAGTAATTATGATTATTATTCGAAATAAAATATGAGGTTCAACTCTGTAGTGCCCTAAAAATAATGGTACAAAATTTTGACAAACTGGTTTTTAAAAACATATATCCGGAGGTACTATTTGTGATAATAATGCATCGTAATAAGCAAATTTTTTATGCTTGAAAGTATATTTCAGTGTTTAAACCCTTCTCTTGAAACCCTTTCTTAACTTCTATATTAGGGGGTAACAGAAAGTAATCGACATTTTGACTTTGGAATTCATTTTATTTTGCCTAAAAAAGAAACTTTAATTATTAATCTAATATATATATATATATATATATATATATATATATATATATTCACCGATATTATCGATATATCCTGAAAATTTTCGAGATTCCCCTCTCCTGAAGAACTCCTCAAGACCTTATCAAATTGTCGATTACCTTTGGGTACACCTACAGAGGGGTCCAAAAAAATGTATCCACCGTTTAAAAGTCCATAACTTGCAAACTAATTGACGGAGTTGTCTCATTTTTTGGTAGTGTTTTATAGTGTTGTAGTTGCGCCATACAAGCGTTGTATTGCGTCGTTCACTTTTGTCAGATAACAGTCGCCAACTAGTCAGTGTTCTGTTGTGTGTCAGAGTTGTACCTTGTTGTTAGTCGCGAGTAAACGTGGCCGGCGGAAGGCTTAGAATTGGACGAAAGAGGAAGTCCAGTTTTGAACTGGTATTTTAAATAAGAAAAGAATTAACGAGGTTCAAAACGGCGAAAATGGCGAAATGAGTATCGAACAGAGCCAACATCCCGACTGGACACTTTGTGCAGTCAGTAGTTGGTGCAGTTCGTGCTGCATCGTTTGTGTGTGTGTGTGGATGTTAATGGTGACCAATTTCGAACAATTACAGCTATGATATATCTTTAAGTTGGACTTTAAGCCTAGACTTTCACCAAAAATGAGAGACACAACTCGGTCAATCAATTTGCAAGTTATGGACCGTCGAACGGTGGATACATTTTTTTGGACCACTCTCTGTATATATACACACACACACACACGTCTAAATGAGAATATCGGGCTAAAGTGTTTTAGACACATCCCGCCGGACTGTAGATTAGACGAACGTTCCAATGTGGACACAGACACACAGGCGTGTTAATAACGGATATACGTTTGGAAAACTACCGGCTGGCTGGAATTAATTATCACCTGTTCCAGTTCCGTCTGACGAAATTGCCGTCATTATCACGCAGTTCCGGCTACTGGTTTTTTTTCGTTTTTTTTAAGTCCGGGTCGACAACTAACTAATTGCGGAATTCACCGACGACAAGTGGGGGTCTTTGTAGATATATTTTTAAGTGCGTCAGTACATCTTCGGCACAGATAAGCCCCGTTGATACCATTCGGCTTCGCTCCAATGTCCCGATCCGAACCAACAGTAATGGTCATCGTCGACCTCCACTGGACGTCCGGAGATGTCCAACATGTTGTGCAACGCCACTTTTTGTCGGTGAATTCCGGCAATTACTTAGTTGCCGACCCCGTCATGTCCAACGAATGAGGTGGGGTTGAAATTTACCACTTTTTTTTTTATTGAACCCATTAATGAGTCTATTAAATACTTTGTCCGGTCAATTTAACTTTGACCCGTATTTACCGCGTACCAAATTCTGCCGCTCTGTTGTAACCGCTGTGACCGGACAGGCACTGGCGACGGAAAAAACCTGAAATTAAAAAAAAACAAACTAAAGTATTCTATTTTAATGGGTAATTGCGAGCACTGATACCTCAGGACGATTGGGAAGAGACGCCGGAGGCCGCATTCACCCTTTTGGGGGGATACCAATTAGACCAGTTTGTCCTGTCGATAATTAACAAAAAAAAAAACCCTCGGCGTCTAAATATATATATATATAGCGGGCTTAACTGTGCCAAGGGTAGACCTAAGTCCCCAGACTTAGTAACCCTGAGCTAGAAGTCGCTACTCCCCCACCCCCACCCCCCCCCAATTATCCAATTGGATATCCAATCTTATCCAATAATATGAAACCTCCACTGTGACCACAGCCGAAGAAAATCATGTAATACTATTAAGGGATTATTTGTTACTCCAGGGCGATTAACTTTAAAAAAAAAATGGGTCAAATTTAAATTTATTATCAGTCTGAACTGGACAGGACAAATTTTCCCCCTTTCGTGATATTTTCCTAAATTTAATTGCACTTCTATGACCAAGTGTATCTTCGGTCCAAGAAGGGACAATTCAAAATTTCCCCGTCCCGTATTATAACTGCATATTTAAATTTATTCCCAATACCGTATTTTCAGTCTAAACGGGACAGGGGGAAATTTTCCTGTCCCAATTATTATTGTAATTTTACTTTTTCTCTCCCACGATATTTTCCTAAATCGTTATTTAAATTTATTCATTGTTATTCCCATTATTATGTAATTTTACGTATCTTCAGTCCAAGAAGGAACAAATCAAAATTTCCCCGTCCCGTATTATTATCGTATATTTAAATTTATTCCCAATACCGTGTTTTCAGTCTAAACGGGACAGGAGAAAATTTCCCTGTCCCAATTATTATTGTAATTTTATTTTTTCTCTCCCACGATATTGTCCTAAATTTCATTGTATTCCCATTATCGTATCTTCAGTCCAAGAAGGGGCAAATCAAAATTTCCCGTCCCGTATTATTATCGTATATTTAAATTTATTCTCAAGACCGTGTTTTCAGTCTAAACGGGACAGGGGGAAATTTCCCTGTCCCAATTATTATTGTAATTTTACTTTTTCTCTCCCACGATATTTTCCTAAATTTAATTGCACTTCTATGACCAAGTGTATCTTCAGTACAAGAAGGGACAAATCAAAATTTCCCCGTCCCGTATTATTATCGCATATTTAAATTGCCCGTTGTGAGTGCGGAACAGATTGCCCCATTGGGCAATAAATTGGCAGCGGGCGCACGCTGCCATGACTGCGGTCACGTGACCGGTTAAATAATAATAATAATAATAATAATGACCTCAAAGTCGCCCGAATCGGTTGGAGGCGCATTACCGACTCTAACGACAGAGGCGAGAAAACAGAGAACGGTCTATAATTTCGATTATAGTCCACTTTCACGTTCGCCCACATTTTCCAATCCACTTGCGCAATAGGGCGGTCTTGCCTCGTCAATTTTGTAATTCTCGGTCCGATGTATCGGTGGCTTGTACGCAAATTGTACTGATTACAAAATTCAATCGCAATATCCGTCTCTAGATTGATACGGAAGACTGAAACGTACAGAAACGAAACGACGCTGCAAATTACAACTACAGATCAAAACTATCACTTTCAAACAAATTATCAATTTACAAACCGCGTACTGAAACCTATTTGGGGCAAAATCGACAATCCTTGCAATCCGTAATCCTTCGAAAAATCACCAACTTCCCATCTTATGTCTCCAATGGAATAATCCACAATGACCCCTAGAAGTCCCGTTCTTTCGAGAATTAGCCGGTTCCCGGTATAAATCCTCCTGTTCCCAATTATCCCTTCGTTCCCCTAATTGGACAACTTTCCTCCTTTTTTTGTAGTTACTATACCAATAAATGGGGGGAAAAATAGAATATCGTCTCTGATTTATACATTTCATTGCCGTTTCACTGCCGATTGTTATTGGCAAAGACCAAAGTACAGAGCGGTCCAAAAAAATGTATCCACCGTTTAACAGTCAATAGCTTGCCAACCGATTGACGGAGTTGTCACTAATTTTTGGTGAAACTGTAGCTTAAAGTCCAACTTGAAGATATATCATAGCTGTAGGCGTTCGAAATGGTCACCATTATTAAAATCCGCGCACAAACGATGCAGCACGAACTGCATGACTGCACAACGTGTCCAATTGTTGGGATATTATTGGGCTCTGTTTTCGGATACTCATTTCGCCGTTGCCGTTTTGAACCTCGTTAATTATTTTCGTACTTAAAATACCAATTCAAGACTGGACTTTTCAGGTACAACTGACACAACAGAACACTGACTGTCCGCCGGCGACTGTCATCTGACAAAACAGTTATTGATTTGCAAAACAGTGGATAAATTTTTTTGGATAAACAATATCAGATTTTTTGTTTATCAGACATTTATTTTGCTCCCGTCGAATGACAAAATTATATCAATTTATTACGCATTCTCCGCTATATTATCTATCCAATCGTCCTGGCAGTTTTTGTCAATTCCCTCCTTTGTTGAATGCGGTCGATTTGGACTTGAAGAAAGTTTTCCGGCGGCCGGCCCTCCGACTCGCCCTTCAGAATTTTGAAGGTTTTCGCCGTTCAAAAAATTTTCTGTACGCGGATTTTTCCCCGATATCGCATTGATTAAAAGGTGGTCGTCGTCGAAAAAGTCGGAAAGGGACGTCCCGCCCTCGGTTCGTACTTTTCGACTCTCCCTTTTCGGAGGTAAAAAAAAACAGTTTAAGGTCGACAGAAGATCAAACCGAAGTCCGGTCTATATAAGTATAGTGAAAAGAGAAATTTTTTGTCACCCTAACTCATAGAGCGTACCAACACAATAGATTCTACTTAGCTGCACAGGAATTTACTTACGACTCGACCTAATATATATGCCTATATAATATATATATATATATATATATATATATAAAATGGACACAAACTCTTCACGCTGAATAATAGGAGTACGACGAGACACAGACACTGACAAACAGACACTGGAGAGGGACCGACGGTTGACGCAGTAAACTGTCCATCTCCCTCTCAAGGACAAATCAATGACGGGAGACGAAAGAAGGTAAACATGAACACTAATTTCGATGTTTCCACTACCTTAACATTTATTAAGTTTTCACTGCCGATTGTCAATTGGCAAAGACCAAAGTACAGAGCGGTCCAAAAAAAATGTATCCACCGCCGAATAGTCAATAGCTTGTAAACTAATTGATTGAGTTGTCTCATTTTTAGGTGAAAGTCTACCTTATTGTCCAACTTAAAGATATATCACACTGGTAATGGTCTCCGTCATTATTAACATCCAGACACACAGAGAAAAGAAACGATGCCGCCGCCCAACTGCAGCACCAACTACTGACTGTTCAGTCGGATATTTGCACACGAATATCTAGGATGGATTCTCCTCCAAGTTCATCCAATGTGCAGTGGCTTTTTTGGTCGATAAACGACGTCCTTTAGTGTCCCCCCCCCCCACAGGAGGTAAAAAGTCCAGAGGAGTTAAGTCCGTGGGACGCCTCTACGGCCTCTATCCATCTTCCTGGTAGATTTTCGTCCAGATAAACCCATAATACTATGCCGCCCAACTGCAGCACCAACTACTGACTAAACAACGTATTCAGTCGGATATTTGCACACGAATATCTAGGATGGATTCTCCTCCAAGTTCATCCAATGTGCAGTGGCTTTTTTGGTCGATAAACGACGTCCTTTAGTGTTCCCCCCACAGGAGGTAAAAGTCCAGAGGAGTTAAGTCCGGGGGGAACGCCTGGTGGATACTCTACGGCCTCTATCCATCTACCTGGTAGATTTTAGTCGAGATAAGCCCATAATACAACGTATTGTATGGGGCGCGATTGCCCCCGAACTACAACACTATAACACTATCAAAAATGAGACAACTGCGTCAATTAGTTTTCAAGTTATGGACTTGCAAAACAGTGGATACATTTTTTTGGACCCCTCCGTGTGTGTGTGTATATATATATATATTTGGCTGTTACTGTCTTACATGTTTTAAGCCTTCTTCTTTTTTTTTGCCCTCTTTCGATTATTCCCTTCGTCATTTCATCGTTCGGAGACGACCAATTACCCTTTTTATTATGTGAAAAGGCCGCACAGAAAAACAACTGTTTATCGGCTATTTTAACGGAGATAGTGGACGTTTTCCGGCGGTCACAAAGAGACACAATTCGGTCGTCCAGACGCGGTACCCAATTTCCTGTCCTACCCCAATCGGGACCAGTTTTATATCTGTGTTTCGCAACAATTGTTGTATGCAGTCGGTTCTGGGGGGAGGGGGGGTGGGGGGCGGGGGGTTTTGTGCAACTGTTGCACAATTGTCCCTTTACAGCGTCCCTCCGACGAGATCCTCCGACCCGTCGGCCGAGAAATTCCCGAATTGCTCAGGATAAATTCCCGATAAGTTTCTCTCGGTCTCAAAGAGGACCGGGACACAACACACACCCGAGGAAAGCCCTCCGTTTTTAAACTTTCACCGTTCTGCGAGTTTGATGAGAGGTTCAAATTGAAAATCGACATAAAATGAATGAATTTTTCCTTTGAAATTCAAAGGTCTAATAGAGGGGCGGGCGAAACTTTTAAGAGGCCGAAGAGCCAAATTCAGCATTAAGCGTGCGGACCTTGGAATTTTAAAAAGCCTTTATAATTTCGTGTCAATAGGCGAGCTTTTTTTTTTATACAGTTTTTCTGTAATTTCTACGAATTATTTACTAAATTAGTGTAATTCCGAATTTTTTTTTTCTGGCAGTTTGTCCACAGCCAGAAAGCATCGTGGAACGTCATTCTCTCGTCGTGCAAGAAAATTGCAAAACTCTTTTGTAAAATCGGGGCAAAGAACGGACGAAAGTCCGCTGATCGAATTGTGAACGAAAATGCGGACGTTTTTCGGTAATTTTCCAACTGAAATTCGAAACGCCGAAATAAAAACTGGTCTTTCCGACAGAAATTTTAACTCTTTTGCGCCAACTTTTGACCTCTTCGCAATGTTATATTGTACAGAGGGGTCCCAAAAAAAATGTATCCACCGTTTGAAAAGTCCATAACTTTCAAACTGATTGACGGAGTTGTGTCTCATTTTTGGTACTGTTATAGTGTTGTGTAGTTCGGGGGCAATCGCGCCCCATACAATACGTTGTATGTATGGGGCTTATCTCGACGAAAATCTACCAGGAAGATGGATAGAGGCCGTAGAGTGTCCACCACGTGTTCCCCCCGGACTTAACTCCTCTGGACTTTTACCTCCTGTGGGGGGGAACACTAAAGGACGTCGTTTATCGACCAAAAAAGCCACTGCACATTGGATGAACTTCGAGGAGAATCCATCCTAGATATTCGTGTGCAAATATCCGACTGAACACGTTGTGCAGTCAGCAGTCGGTGCTGCAGTTGGGCGGCATAGTTTCTCTGTCTGCGGATGTTAATAATGGTGACAATTTCGAACGGCTACAGCTATGATATATCTTCAAGTTGGGACTTTAAGCTACACTCTCACCAAAAATGAGACACAACTCCGCCTATTAGTTGGCAAGCTATGGACTATTGAACGGTGGATACATTTTTTTCGGACCACTCTCTATATAATACAGTCGGTAAATAAATGGGGCTACTTGAAAACCTGGTAAACGAGATAGTCGTTGGTCGACATTCACTTGACTCTGAAAAAAAAAAAAAAAAACGAAAGTCCCTTTCACCTCGGAGAACCGACGTGTATATATGTGTATATGTGTGCCACCGTGCGCACTTTAATGACAGGGCACATATGCCAGGAACTTAAGGGCAGCTTAACTCTTTCCCTACCGACCGTTTTTACCACAATTTTGACTTTGGAATTCATTTTATTTTGCCCAAAAAAAGAAACTTTAATTATAACTCTCCTCCGGCCACTCCCCCCCCCCGTCCCCTCTTGAGGAACTCCTCAAGACCGAAATACATCTTATCAAATTGTCCATTACTTTTGGACACACCCAATATATAACAACTTTAGCCTTGAGCCTCCTGTAACTTTTATACATGTGTATATATTACTGGAGCTTAATATGACAACAGTTCGACTCCCAGATCAGTTTCATTATATTATCGTATATTGATAATTTATTAGTTTAATATACCCGTCTGTTGGCCTGCGGGCGGGCGGGCGGGGGGTGGGGGTCTTTCGCTAGACCGGTTTCGCGACCGCTCGCCCCGTCTTCAGTAGCGCCGTGTCAGTCACTGCAGTGTTACCGGGCATTTTTACAATAACGACGACCTCGATACAGTTGACCCAGTCATATAATCCCGGTTTCGCTAATTTCATTCCCCTTTTGCCCTTCATTTAAACCTCCAACCAAGAACCTCTTGTAAACGATACCGGCCTGGAGATCTCCCGTAGAAGATTTAATTTCATATCGCCGTCTTCAGTTAGCGCTGTGTTGTAGCCACTGTCACTGTGCCACTTGTACTGTGTTGTTTTGTGCTTGTGTGTCACCGACAAATAGGTAGATACAACAACAGCCGCAGTGACAGCGACAGTGACAGTGCAGTTAGGATGTCGCCCCCGCCCCAACCCCCAATCCTGGCCTCTCGCCATCATCAGTAGCGCTGTGTTGTTAGCCACTGTCACTGTGTCACTTGTACTGCGGTGTTTGTGTTTGTGTTGTCACCGTGTACACGACAAACAGACAGACACAACAACAGCCGCAGTGACAGCGACAGTGACAGTGCAGCGAGAGGGAATGCCCCCAGGAAAAACGTCCAAAGTGCCACAACAGTGACTAACACCGCACTACTGAAGATGGCGAGAATCCAGCCTTCACCGACGGTTGGCTTCCTCGAGAGAAAGAGACAGAAACACCGGACAAACCTACGGTATTTTACTAACGATTCGATTTCAGCTATAATCGCGCACACTTCATACGCGGAACAATGCACAGACGCTATTTGAGCACAAATTTCACAATAAATAGCCAATTTTTTCCCTCAATTGAGACGTTAAAATTTGACTAATTCAAATTCGGCGCACATCCACTGTTAAGATTCCGGCCAGCGGTTTCTGGAGAAATTGACGATTTGATCGAAATATTGTATAATAGTCTTCATGCGGAGTTCAGCTTAAAAAAAAAATATGATTCGTAGTAGACAGAGATGTTTCCCCGGATATAAATAAATAACGCGGTGTATTTTGTCTCTGACGCGAGCCAAAATATCGGTGTTCGGCAACTAAGCAATTGCTGAATTTCACCGGCAACAAGTGGGACGTTGTACAAAAATTTTATGTACGTCTTTTGAACAGGTTGTCAATGCTCGCATTAGAGTTACATTCGGCTACTTCTCTGCAATTTCCCTTCAATAACGGCCTTTGTTATTCGGTCAACGTCGATCTCCACCGGACGTCCAGAGCCGAAAAAAAAAAAAAATTCCCCCGACCGGAAATTTTTATTACCGGAAATGTTTCAGTAGGGACCAAATAATAAGCCGTCGAAGAATCTTATGTTGACACACTTAAAAATATGTACAACGCCACTTGTTGGTGAAAATTCCGCAATTGCTTAGTTGCCGACCCAATTATGTCCCAACGATGAGGCGGGGGGATTAAAGTGGGTGAACGCGATTCAACTTATCTGCTATTTCGCGATATATTAATTACTACTGCACGTACTCACCTATGGGATGACGCGTGACGCGTGATCTGCGAGTGACTGCTGTTCAGAATGGGGTTCTCTATATACCGGTACCGGTACCAGTTCCCATCCTGTTTGGGGTGGTGGGGTGGGTGGGGGGGTGGGAGAACGGCTCCCATTAAAACCGGGTGGTATGGGGGGCGCTCAAATAATATAGTTTTTTCCGAACCCAAATGAATACACAATATTTTATCCCATACATATTTTATCCCGTCTCTATTGAACGCTTATTTGTAACGTGTTGTCCCGGATGAATATCAGCGGCATATCCATTGCGGTCTTCATCTTTCGACTGAAAATTGCCTGTTCTAAAACTTTAAATAGACCGACTGCCGACGGTCCCAATAGTCCTAGTACCGGTCACGTGCAAAACTGCACTTTGCGCTATTTTGCCTTTTTCGAAACAATGTATAAAGCGCACAACGTGCCGAAAACGGCACTCTTCGGCTCTCCGTAAAAGACGCTTTAAAATAGTCGAAACTTTACGTGTCATAAACTGATAAGAGATAAGATTGAATTTAGTTAATTCTTTTAGTTTAACACACCTCTGTGTGTGTGTGTGTGTGTGTGTGTGTGTGTGTGTGTGTGTGTGTGTGTGTGTGTGTGTGTGTGTGTGTGTGTGTGTGTGTGTGTGTGTGTGCGAAGGGTTGGAATACCTTAGTGTGTTTCTGTCCCTCTCTCTCGCCGGTTTGGTCTTTTGCCAGACCGGTTTCGGCCGCTCTCGCCCCATCTTCAGAAACCGGTCTATGGCGAAAGACCAAAACAGCTAGAGAGGGGACAGAAATCCGCCACAAACCTGGGTTAATTCTTTTGAGTTATATTTGAAATAAAGAAATATAGGGATGTACATTAATAGGGATGACCGCTTCTTGAAGCGAACCTTACGTAGCTTCGATGAACAATAAAATAGGGTTTCGATTAACCCGTTAAGTAACGAATATTTTTTTTTCCGGAAAATTTTCCATAAAATTTACTTATTGCGGATGCATCATTATCGCTGATAGTACCTCGAAATGTGTTTTTTTAAAACCGGTTTGTCAAATATTTCTATGAAGATAGAAACGCCGGGTCTCATAAACACATCAGTTGCATTACTTCAGTCTCCCGCTAAACTTACTATTCGATGCTTACTTCGATCGTTGCATACTGCTACTGATTGTTCCAAAACTACTTACCCAACAGACAGACTTGTGGTGTTTCTGTCTCCTCTCTCGCCCGTCTGGTCTTTTGCTAGACCGGTTTCGGCCTCTCTCGCCCCGTCTTCAGTAGGCACTGTGTTAAGTAGACTGTCGGCGCTGTACAACACAGTGACAGTGCAGTGAGAGGATGCCCCCCAAGAAAATCATCCAAAGTGCCAATAATGACAGACACAGCGCTACTGAAGATGGCGAGCGGCCGAAATCGGAGAGAGGAGACAGAAACACCACAGACCTACGCCTTAAATTCTATATATGTGTGCGCGGGTCTGTTATCTCTCTCACTTTGGGGCCTGAAAGTAAACTTTTCGATGAAATGAGATCGTTTAATAGACGTCGATTTTGTTTTCAACGATCGTTCGAGCGTAATCGACCCTGGGGCAGATTTACTCCTAGAATCGATCGTGTTTATTATTTGAAACTCGTCTATTTGTCCGAATGTGTGCGTCACATATGCGACGATGAGTGTGTGCGCCGTCCCCAGGTTCGACGACCTACCTGCGGCACTAACTAATAGCATTAGTCGTGGTGGGACAGAAATATTATGGGGTAATTCCCAGAACTAGATCCATTTTTCCTCTCTCTCTCTCTCTCTCTCTAATTGTTCCAAGAAGGCGTTGTTTCGCCACCAACATAGTGTGGGTTCGTGACTTCCAAATGGAAATATGTGAAAGTGCGGAAATGTTTATACGGATTAGTATAACGTACCTGTTCTGTGGTGTTTCGCCGGACCGGGTTTTCGGCCGTTCGCCATCTTCAGTAGCGCTGCGTCTGTCATTTTCGGCACTTTGGATGTTTTTCTTGGGGGGTGGGGGGGGTTATCCCTCCTACAAGGAGTGACCGACACAGCGCTACTGAAGATGGCGAGCGGCCGAAAAACCCCGGTCGGGCGAAAGACCAACGGACCGGCGGGCCGGTGTAGACGGAAACACCGATCGAGTGTTTCAAGTGTAATTAATTAATATTTCGCCGTAAAATTTTGCCAATTTCCCGAAACCGGCTAGTCACTTTTGACTAATCCCCGACAGTGTTTCAGACGCCGGCCAACAGATGGCGCCCGAATGGAGTTTTCGGTTTTTCTGACCGAACTGAAATTGAATCACTTTCCTAAAATCAAAATTTCCACAGTTTCCACTGAAACTCGGCTTTCATCGGAGTTTTGGAAAAATATTCGGTCGGTGGGTCGCTCTCCGGTTTTGTCGCTAAAACGATATTGACTCGACGTCTCTCTTGGTAATCTTCCAAACTCGGGCCTACCCTTTCTCTTTTTTCTTTTTTTTTTTTTTTAATCCTTACCGCTTATCCTGTTTATGACCTTTTTGAAGCTCGTCAACGGGCGTTAAATGGCGAGGTTTGTGTCAGATCGGCGTCTGAATTGATGAGAGGCCCCTTCTTCTCTTCTTCTTCTTCTTGTCCATCTATCAGAAACCAGTCTCGCATTTATTACTCGGCGTAACGCTGCCAAATACCGAGCCAAATTAACATCTGGAATTGTATATAATTCCCTAGAGAGAGAGAGAGATGACGGAACTGTATGAATAAATGCAAATAGACATTAAATTAAATCTTCTTCTATTCGATTTGCATAGCCCCGACGAAAGTCACCACCACTACTTTAAAAGCACTTCAGTTTTGAATTTCCCGTAAAACCCCCCCCCAAAAAATGATCAAATTTTCGGATAACAGTCTACCGGCTGTATTGGACTTGTGTTCAGGTAAAAAAAACAGGTCCGAATTCGGTCAATCGAATGGGGTCCTGGAGGAAAATATAAATATGATCTCTTTAAAAGGTGTATTACAATATAGATGGGTCTAGGTTTGCGGTGTGTTTCTGTCTCCTCCGCCGGGGGTGGGGGGGTGTTTCGGCCGCTCGCCATCTTCAGTAGCGCCGTCCTACTCACCGTCGGCACATCCTCCTCTACTTGTAGTGCGGTTTTCGTGTCTCACTCGTGTAGGACGACAGACGACGGCCAACAACCACCGCTACTGAAGGTGGCGAGCGGCCGAAAACACCCAGGTATTTCCCTCAGCTCTGAAATTAAGTGTCGGCGGACGAGGAGACGGTAATTGGACATCTTCGCATTGTGGTCAAAGCTGGCGGTGGTATAAAAGTATACGGACACTTAAATGGACGCATTAACTCGTCATTACAGTGTCGTTACTCCAAGTTACTCCACTGTTCAAGGTTATTATCCTTCCATTTATTCGCCGTTCTCCCACATTTATGGCGACTACACTTTATCCCAATTTCTTCAGGATTCCTCCACTTCTTTTCCGTCCCTTTTTCGTTCTCTCTCGCCGTCATCTTTTCGTTCTATTGTCGCAACCGTAGGATACAATAAGCGAAATTGGTGTTTCAGTAGCGCCGTTCAGAATATAACCGGAGGAGAAAACCGTTTAATTTAATATCGTCGTTAGTTTTTTCACCCCCCCCCCCACCCTTTTTCATCGTCCTTAAAGGGTTTATATTGTCCCTAATATTTTCGACTGTAAACACTGTACAGACAGAAATTGTGGACAGTTTCTAATTGGAGCGGAATGGCGTCCTTGGGCCGCTGTCGAGCGCCTTTCTGAACGGCCTTTATCCGGCTGAATGGCGGACGGCCAAAACGCACAACAATCGCGTCCGACAGTGGTCGACCTCAACGCCCACTGTAATACAAGTTCAATTGCATAGAAATTGGTGTAATCCAGCGAACAATATCCCGTCTACTCCTGCCGACCTGTTGTCCAAATTGCGCTTCGTCAAAAGAGAAAAATGAAAAAAATAGCAGCAACCCTCTCGGCGGCCATATTGCTGCGGAAAGTAGAGTCGACGTTTAAGTGAATACTGTTGTAATTTCTAAAAAGTACGCGTTTAAAACATTTTTAGCCGAATCCTACTTTTTGTAGGCGATTTTTCAACTTTCGCCGAAGGTTCTGGCGAAACAATTTTTGGTCCAAAAATACGAACAACAAGAAAGATGTCCCTGGCGTTTTTTTTCTTTTCTTTTTTAAATATCTCAGTCTTCTACAAGACGCTGTTCGTGTTGCGAAACGAGTCGAATGACGGGCAAGTTTCGTGTAAGCCGTCCTCATGTTCCACACGAGAATTTCATTAATAAATCATCGACAATCGTGGAATAAACAATGTACAATTTTCCAATTGTTCAAGTTCAAAATCACGCGTCGCCGCCGCCCGCTCACTTTTCCGACGAGGGAGGGAGGGAGGGAGGGAGAGAGGAGAGGGAGGGAGGAGGAGGGAGGAGAGAGAGAGAGAGAGAGAGAGAGAGAGAGAGAGAGAGAGAGAGAGAGAGAGAGAGAGAGAGAGAGAGAGAGAGAGAGAGAGAGAGAGAGAGAGAGAGAGAGAGAGAGAGAGAGAGAGAGAGAGAGAGAGAGAGAGAGAGAGAGAGAGAGAGAGAGAGAGAGAGAGAGAGAGAGAGAGAGAGAGAGAGAGAGAGAGAGAGAGAGAGAGAGAGAGAGAGAGAGACAAGATCAATGCTGAGGTTGAAAAATGCCCGAAACTGTAAATTACGCTGTCTGGCACGATCCGATAAGGTCTTATCTTTACATGCAACGTATTACTTGTCGGTAATCTTTAGGAAATATCAGGTCTATCCAAAAGTAATCGACAATTTGATAAGATGTAGTTCTCTCTTCTAGAGGAGGAAATATGCCGGAAAAGTGGCCGCGGAGAGTTGTGGCGATAATATCGATGAATATATATATATATAGTGGATTAATAATTAAAGTTTCTTTTTAGGAAAATCTATTGAAAGTCAAAATGTTGATTACTCTCTTGAGTTCGAAATCTCTCTCTCTCTCTCTCTCTCCCGACCGCGAAATCTACAGTTTTTCTGTAGCCGTCAAATCTCTCAATTTCAGCCGTCGTTATTTCAATGTTCAGTTTAATCTTTTACAGCGGTTTTCTCGCGCGTTTTTCGGTTCGTCTTCGATTTTCGCCCGTTCCGAAAAATGGATCGGAATCCGTACAAATTCGGCGAGCGAAAAAAAAAATTTGACAAAAAAGAGCCCGATGAAAGGACGACGCTGCTCAACAATTGAGGAGATAAAAACGGCGTCGAAGATGTTGAGCTTAACGGGATCGGAAAAATGAATTTTCGAAGGCTCCAAGGGGACAAAATAGATGGTCGTAAATAAATAAATAATTTTGAAAAACCGAAATTCCCTATTATTTTTGAACAGACCTCGTATACCCGATTCGGGAATAAGAGACTACTGAAACAGACCTAACTATCGGTTAGGGACAAAATGACGATTTATTCTATTTTTAAAACACCGAAAAACTTGCGGCAGGATCGCCTCTAATATTCGGGACTCGGGGATTGGAGTCCTGAGTCTGAGTCCACCCAGTCGACCCGGGATTAAAATCCCGGTTTTGGCGTATTCAATTCCCGTTAAATTGAACGCCCTGTAACGTTGTCGATTGTGCAATAGAGAGAGAGAGAGAGAGAGAGAGAGAGAGGGAGAAAAGAAGCGGAGTATTCGACGTCCTTCGCTAATTCTGCGTCGTCGCTAATCTCTTCTCGATCGTACGAAGAAGAATATCGTAGGTTCGTGGTGTT
Source organism: Lethocerus indicus (assembly GCA_019843655.1). Lineage (NCBI taxonomy): Eukaryota > Metazoa > Arthropoda > Insecta > Hemiptera > Belostomatidae > Lethocerus > Lethocerus indicus. Next base: position 537,730 of record JACDQD010000003.1, read on the forward strand.
TCTGTCTCCTCTCTCGCCGGTTTGGTCTTTCGCCAGACCGGTTTCGGCCGCTCGCCCCATCTTCAGTAGCGCTGTTGTTGTTAGTCACCGGAGCACTTTGCCAGTTGTCATTAAACTAGACACCCCTGTCTCCTCCCGCCGGTCCGGTCTAGCAGACCGGTTTCGGCCGCTCGCCCCATCTTCAGTAGCGCTGTACACGGAGCACTTTGTATAAACCTCGTTTGCGATTATTTTTATTAAAGTATTAAAACAACAAATTATATATCGGATCGCATAATCGTCTAATCGCTGTATTGTCGCCGAAACGTAATTTCGCGTGAATCGTTAGAGCGACGGGAAAAGCCGAAACAGCGGATTTTATGCTGGGCCTCCCCGCCCCCGGGAAATTGCCGAACCTTCGAATTAATAACCGGGATGACAAAAATGTGTCCATTTTGAAATTGATTACTGGGCCCCCCAAATTACCGACAGGCTGCGGGAAAACACCGACAATCGGTGTTTGTTTGTCCCAAGACCGAAATATGGGCCGAACAAACACCAATTCACTGCTCCACAAACCTATATATATATATATATATATATATATATATATATATATATATAAATACGCTTTTTCATTTTTTCATTTTATTTTTCGACGAAGCACAAAACCCGCCATTAAAGCGCCGAAGCCGCAAAACGCGGTGTGTGTGTGTGTGTGTGTGTGTGTGTGTGTGTGTGTGTGTATATATATATATATATATATATATATATATATATATATATATAAGGGCTTATCGTTAATTCTGCCCGAGTCCGATTAGGTCATTGTAAATTTTCGGTCCTTTTTGAAGCGATGCCGACCCTTTATTGACCTTTTATCCCCTAGGATTTATGCGTCCCTATCCCTGAGGGGGAGGGGGGGGACACAATTCCCTCGGGACTTATAACTCCGTTTCGGGATATCTCCCGAACGTTCCCCTTTCGACCGTGAAAAAAAAAAAAAAATAATAATTACGTCCGAGACAAGAATTGGCCGTGAACAGAAATATGAGAAGGGATGAGGCGGGGGGATTTTCACTTTAGAAAAAAGAAAAAAGAAAAAACCCGGCGAAACGTTTTATTCGTGTATAATTATAATTCACTTTCGTTATTCCACAGTTCCGCAGGGACAAAATATATACATATATATTAAGTGCAAAATTTAAAAGTTCGCAAAAATTCAGTGACACAGACTTATTTTGACACGACGATTCAAATCTTCGTAGATGCTGAGTCAGATTTGAGCGTAACTTTGAACTTTCGCATTAAACTTATTAACGGCGATTGTATCCATCCCCTCTTCTGGCGTCGGCAGGGAATCGAATCTGAGGCCTTTATTTCTGCGCAAAGTACAAGAAAAAGAGGGTATCCTCTTATTAGAGAAAGAAAAAAATAAATACTTTTCATCACCGGGTTGTAAATCATTATATACTCAGTATAATATGTATATTGTATTCTTCATTTACTCACTGCACAATCCTCGGTAATCGTTGGAAGGTGTAGATCCGGGCAGAGTGCAAGCCGGCTTACCTTTCCTGTAAGCCGCCAATCCAAGTATGTTCCCACTGTACAATTGTTTTATAACTATTTAACTTATTTAAACATATATATATATATATATATATATATATATATATATATATATATATATATATTGGGTTGGCAACTAAATAATTGCGGATTTTCGGTACGCACGACGAACAGTTGGCGCAGCGCAATAAGACACTTCAGACTACTCTATAGAGGTTTGAAGATGCGTAAAAAAATGCTTTCAAAAATAGAAATAGCGCCGTTCTCCATCCGGCGACGACCAAAGTTGCCGACCGGATATTTCCGATATTATGCTCGATATTGTGTATTTATTATATCGTCTAGTGGAGGAACCCGAGGCCCGTCTTATTTAGAGATATTATATCCTTTCGCGATAGAATATTCGAGAAAAATCTAAATCTGTAGAGCCGAGACGCGCAAGAGAGAACACTGAAATGTACAGTGGGGATTTCGGTGCTCAAGCAACGCTTAGCGTCAACTTAATACAACTTTTCCTTTCCGAATTTCCGATCGAAAACATACGCAAAGCTCGTCGGTATAAATTAAAAAAATACAGAGTGGTCCAAAAAAATGTATCCACCGTTCAACAGTCGATAACTTGCAAACCGATTGACTGAGTTGTGTCTATTTTTGGTGAAAGTGTAGCTTAAAGTCCCAACTTGAAGATATATCATAGCTGTAGGTGTTCGAAATTGACACCATTATTGACATCCGCAGACAAACGATGCACCACCATCGAGCTTTTACTTTCCCTGGAAAGCTGGAAAGAGAAAGAAAAATTCGCTAATCTAATACGAAATTGATACGCCCTAATCGTACACTTCTTACCCGGGTCCGTAATTGCACACGTAGTATTTACTGTAGACAGAATTCTTCGTGTAATACGAATAGCCGCAACCGACCAGATACGTCGAACTCCAGATTACCTGGAAAGTCCAGAAAAGAATTTACAATTACAACGCGAAAACTGTATTCGAGTGAATTCGTGTATATACTACAGAGAGGGGTCCAAAAAAAATGTATCCACTGTTTTGCAAGTCGATAAATTGCAAACTAATTGACGAGGAGTTGTGTCTCATTTTTGGTACTGTTTATAGTGTTGTAGTTCGGAGGCAATCGCGCCACATACAATATGTTGTATGTATGGGGCTTATCTCGACGAAAATCTACCAGGAAGATGGAATTGAGGCCGTCCACGTGTCCCCGGACTTAACTCCTGTGCTGGGGGAACACTAAAGGACGTCGTTTATCGACCAAAAAAGCCACCAACATTGGATGAACTTGGAGGAGAATCCATCCTAGATATTCGTGTGCAAATATCCCGACTGGACACGTTGTGCAGTCAGCAGAATTGGTGGTGCAGTTGGGCGGCACAGTTTCTCTGTCTGCGGATGTTAATTGTGACCAACAGTGATATATCTTCAAGTTGGGACTTTAAGCCTAGACTTTCACCGAAAATGAGACACAACTCAAGTCAATCGGTTCGCGAGTTATGGACTGTTAAACGGTGGATACATTTTTCTGAATTTTACGGATTAAAGGACGGGTAAGTGAGAAAAGGGACTTGAAGGGATTGGGACGAGGAGAATATATATATACGTTTCAGTAACGGCCCGTAAGAGTCCAAATTTTCCGTTCAAGTCGTTTCTTTCGAGTCGGGACTTACTTGCGAATAGTGGCCGGATTTCGGCTCGAACTTTCCCCGATAGCCGTACTCGCGTACTTCGTTGAACCAGTTGACGATCTGCGTGCCGAAATCGGGCCCGTTGCCGAATTTGTCCGGCACCGGATAGTTGGTGGACAGGGCCAAATTCTGGCCGTACTGGAATCGGCCTGCAACGACCGAAAGTTTTGGTTCAGTTTGAAATTTTTTTTTTTTTTTTTATTTCGAGACTACGTTCTCTAGAATCTGTATGCACTCTGTATTCACTTGAAACTTTTACCCAGAGTTCGGTTCTGTGTGTGCCGGAAACTGCACCCGTCGGCCCAAAGTTGGGCCGCCGACGCCAGCTCTTCGTCCCAGCCCTGGAAAAATACTGCAGCTGTACATTTTCCAATCAGTTCTTTTTGCACTTACGTCAACATCTTTGCACGGATAACATACATTCGGAGAGGACAACAAATAACAACAAAAGCTGCACGAAGAAACTTATCCGTGCACAGGACGTCGTGACGCACTTGAAAAATGTGTACAACGCCACTTGTTGTCGGTGAAATCCGCAACCGCGCTTAGTACAAATAAACCTGAATATCGATCAGGACTTCAGAAATCCCCCTTCTCACCCTTTCACATCTGAACCAGTCTAATGTATTATATATATATATACAGACCGATAGATGTATAATAACTGACCATTTGCAACATGTTGACGGCCGGCGGCTGCGTCGAGACGTTGCCGACGGCGACCATCTGCCTGAGCCTGTTGTGCCTATCAAGAATTGCCCGTTTCTCGTCGCAGCTAAGTCCTCCGCTCCCTTCAACAGCACAAATATACCGGTCTAGTTCGAGACGCGACCGGGTCTATCGACACGGCCCTAGACTGTCTGGAGAAAGATCGGGCTGATTTGTATACCGGTTTACAGAAGCGCAAAGTCCGTCTACGTCTACAGAGGTCTTTCCTTCGTTTTCCCAATTCGGAGAAAGCGTCGATATTATCGTCATCAATTGCCCTAAAAATTTTACATCGTTTCAAAGCCGCCTCGTCTGTCAGTCCGTTTGTCCGACAAATCTCATCGAATAATGTCTGTCCGGCACACAAAAATACTTCTGCGCCTACAGATCCGAGCTTGGATCTTGAATTTTCAATTGTAAATCCGGAAGGAGAGGCGTAAGGTAGAGTTTTTGACCGATTTCTTCCACTTCCTTTCGAAACTCTTCGACTGACACTTTGGGAAGGCTGAGAAAAGGGGCGTGAACGAGAATATAGAGGTAGAAAATTTCGAAAATCGGGCCATTTCGACGGCCCAAATTCGAAAGCCCACTGCCCGATAGGCAGATTTACGTTTTATAGGGGAAAATAAATATTGATAATATTTTTTTTTTTTTTTTCTTTAAAGAAAATTGTTGGTCGCGCCGCATACGGCGCGAAATGGCATCGTGCCCTGAGTGCACCTTGGCAGGCAGACTGCTAACTCATTTCGTAATCGTCGGCCTCTTAAGTTAATTTACTTGGACAACGAGGGGCTATCATCGTACAACCGGGGTAACGTTCAGTGGCTGTGACATGAATAAACTACGGTCAGTTTAGTGCCCGTTGACCGATTCAAGGAACACTCGAAAAACTTTTACCTTCTTACATCCTTTGTTTGTGTCCGAGGGATTTTTCCAAGGTTTTTCTTCGCCCAAGTGAATAATCTCTCTCTCTCTCGGCTACCTCTTCCTCCTCACTGAACCCGGTAACGCAATATTGTCAGGGTTTTTTTGCCAATTTTTCCTGTCAATAACAGGTTGCCTGTTCGCAAAGGTGAAGCTCTCTCGCGCACCCTGAGATTATGACAGAATTTTTGCGCATTTCTGAAGGCCCCGTCGCCTTCTCCTCCCTTTCGAGTACCTTCAGTACAATAAGCGATAAATCGTACAAGTTATCGGTATTCTACCGACGAACACGATACCGACGAAGGCGGAAGACGAAATTCCGGCAATTTGGAATACCTGTTTTGTGAACCGCGAGTATTTTGATTTTGATTACTGCAGTTATATATTAGTCTTTTATTGAAAAATATTGGTCGATTAGCTGGGCGAATACGTGAATATACTTTCTCGTCTATTAGATCGTTTCCTTTATTCTCGAATATTTCAATATTCTATATTTATTAGGTCCGTCTCTCTCTCTCTCTCTCTCTCTCTCTCCGGCGTTGTTGGGCTCTTTATTCCGTCTAAATCACCGCGTGCCGACCGAAGGTGACTACTGAAGACCGAACTGAGAGGCGAAACTGGTCTCGCTAAAGTGCCCCAACAACGTAGAAATGAAAGGAGACTAACGTAAGTTTCTGTCTCCTGTCTCGCCGGTTTTGGTCTTTCTCTAGACCGGGATTTCGGCCGCTCGCCATCTTCAGTAGCGCCGTGTCAGTCACCGCCACTTTCGGTGTTTTTTTGTTCCCCGGTGGTGGTCATCCTCTCACCGGACTGTACTCATTGTATGTACCGTTGTCTGTCTGTAAGCCTACACGAACACCGCTACTGAAGTTCGGCGAACGGCCGAAACTCCAGGTCCAGCGAGAGGACCACAGAACTGGTGCGTCGAAGAAGGACAGGATAATACGAAAGCTGCTGTAATTAAATTGTACAATACTCAGGATTTCGCCGTCGGAGCAGCTCGACTGGCGGGTGGCCCTCAGGAGGGAGGCTGCAATTAGGGCCGCCACAAGAACAGAGCTCATGTCCGCAATCATGTCTGAAAAGTAAACATAACGAAAAGGACAAATCGTTTGAACAATGGACTCCGTACCCACAGTATCGAATACAATAGATAAACAACTCTGGATATCCTTTATCTGGATATCCTGGATAGCCTTTGGAGAGACACTGGAAAGAGAAAATATTGATTGAATTTGGTCGGCATCTTTAGAGGAGAAGATTTCGGTGCTCAAGCAACGTTTGTGTCAACATAAAAAATTTTTTCATTTTCCCAATTTCCGATCGAAAACATACGCAAAGCTCGTCGGTATAAATTAAAAAAAAAAATACAGAGTGGTCCAAAAAAATGTATCCACCGTTCAACGGTCGATAACTTGCAAATTAATTGACCGAGCTGTCTCTAATTTCTGATGAAAGTGTAGCTTAAAGTCCCAACTTGAAGATATATCATTAGATGTAGGTGTTAGAAATTGTCGCCGTTATTAACAATCCGCACAAAAACGATGCAACTGCTGACTGCACAACGTGTTCAGTCGTGATATTGGCTCTGTAAACACATTTACCTATTGCTGACAGCAGATCAGTTTTTTCCCCCCGATTATCGAATTAAAAATTTGTGTAGTTGGGAGAAAATGATTCGGTTACAAGAGATTTGAGTGTTTTATAGACTGAAAAAATCCTCTATAGAATTGAATTTGGCCGAAAGTGAAAAAAAAACCACCGGGACCGAGGGTCTAAACTGTAGTTTTTTTTTTTTTTTTCATCGATTCTAGTCGATCGACGTGCGGGATCTGTTTCCTGGACCGAAGTGAAAAAAGAAAAAATTTTTTTTTTTTTCTTTCCGAGATTATGCATGTCGCCGGATGAGTGGAGTGCTTTCCCGTCGGCTCTTTTTTGAAAGCCGGCTGGATATCGTCCAGAATTGGGACTTATCCAAGTGTAAATACAGAAAATACGATTTAAACAGTGAGTCGGCGCGTTTATATATATATAAAAATTCTTTTTACCGTCTTTACGGGCAAAAATTTATGAATTATTTATAAGAGACGTAATTGCCAGTGTTTTATACACCGAGAAGAGCACAAGTAGTCACATTTTGACTATCGATTTTTTTTTTTTTTCTTTTAAAAACCAGATCCGTCGTAATTTCTGATCGTGGTCAATATTGAAAATTAGTTACAGTTTCGACGCTTTATATATATATATATATATATATATATATATATATATATATATATATATATATATAATTCTTACGGCACGTCCTCCAGTCCTTAGGGACCGGTTAAAAGGGCGGTTTCGAAACGGTGACTCGAAACTCGTTTACGGTATCGTGAAGGGCGTCAAATTTCAACGATTATTACGATAATATTTCATCGCGAAAATATTGGCAAAAATCAGCGAAAAAAAAATTCACGCAGTTATAACGGGAAATGTTTTCTGGTCCGTCGCTTTTTCTGAAAAAATAATAATGGGAAAACGGCAATAAAAACTATTTTTCATTTCGGTTTTTTTTCCCGAATGAGAAAACCGCCCGATAAGTTCCGGGCGGGAAATAATTCAGACTCGCAAAAACGGTGGGTATATTTGGCGATTGATTTTCGAAAATGGTTTTCGAATGGAAATAATTTCATTTTCACTTTCGCCGATAGCTATTGGCGCCGCGACACAATTCTATAATCGCGCGCAGAAATTCTCGCCCCTTTTATAAACCGTACTAACGACCGGCGATAAGTTTCTAATCAATTAGAAATGGATAAGTCGAAAACGATAGATTTTTTTTTTTTTGTAATATTTCTTTCGTATTTATCAGTTTTCTTGAAAAAAGGCCGGAAATTCTCGGTGCCCGCCCGATATTTGCCCAATTCGAGACCGTAGATTGGGACTACTGAGGACTCCGCTGTCGCGTTAACCGGAGATCAAAATTGACCTCCGTACAGAAAGTCGTAATTGAAAAAAGAAAAAAGAGAATTGAAAAAGCGTTTATGGGCCGCGGCCATCGCCGGTTCCAACGGGCGGTCATAAAACCGCCTACGGCTATAGACGTCGGCTGTTGTGAATAAATGAAATAAACGCGAGAAAAGAGGCCCCCCCAGAGGACGTCTTCCGCGGTCCGGCGGTCCTTCGGTCGGTTGTTGGTGTGAAAAAGTGAAAAAACAATTGAAAAACCCCAACCGAAAGCCCAAATCTCGCATTTCTGACTTTCGACACCCCGACAGAGCGCCAGGCAGTGTACTATATTGTATATACTGTGTTGTAGTTGGTGTTCTCTTACCTGTACGCTACTGACGGTACGGTAGCCTCTTGTGTACTGGTCTAGAATGTACGAGGTCCAAACCGATCGGGCTTTTATACCACGAGGTCACACCCCCGCCCTCTCCATCTCTCTCTCTCTCTCTCTCTCTCTCTCTCTCCTCTCTCTCTCTCTCTCTCCCTCTCTCTCTCTCTCTCTCTCTCTCTCTCTCTCTCTCTCTCTCTCTCTCTCTCCCCTCTCTCTCTCTCTCTCTCTCTCTCTCTCTCTCTCTCTCTCTCTCTCTCTCTCTCTCTCTCTCTCTCTCTCTCTCTCTCTCTCTCTCTCTCTCTCTCTCTCTCTCCATCTCTCTCTCTCTCTCCTCATTCTCATGTTCGGGAACATTTATAAATTACAGGTTGAAATTGACGAGGGTTGGTTAATTTCTGTGGGGCCAAAAAAAAAAATAATAATACGCTATACTTAAAAATAGTAGTATTTTTATATATAATATATATATATATATATATATATATATATATATATATATATAGAAAATTTTCCAGGGAGAATACCGAAGTTGCTGGGTTGCTGGAGAAAAAGTCACGGTCGAACTTTGCCCGTGCGGTCATTTCGGTAAACGTTTAAATAAATTATTTTAGAATAAATAAATCTGTTCCAGTTTTCTACACTTATTGTAATTGTCGGTTAAAATATATTTTTTGAAAACCGGACCCCGAGCCAATACTTGGGGGGGAAAACGGACTTATTTTAAAATTCGGTTAATCCGAAATATACCTATATTATCTTATTGAATAGAATTCTGCCAATAAATCGGTTGATATAAGCGAACTTTATTTAAAAAAAAAAAAATTTTTTTTTTCCAACTTACCTCAAAAGTGACGGCCGCCCAACTTAACTGTTATAAGCTGGATTATTATTTATATCCAGAAGCCGTACAGTCAAATTTATGCCATATAAAAGTTCCCAGTGGAAATAAACTATATATATATATATATATATATACCTTTTAAAAAATACAATATTCTTATATAAAACGAATTTTTATAGTGTTTCAAATCGGATAGAATGAAATATAGGAACACATTCTATTTAACCAGTGGTGACTCGATTAGTCGTTTCAGTACCTGAAAATAACAGCTGGCTCAGTTGCAACCTCCTCGACTGTTTCCTTTTTTTTTCTTCAAGCGACGTGTTCAATTCCGTCGTCTACGCTCGTTAAACAGTTTTTTCAAACTTATAATCTCGCGTTTTTTTATAATGTTGTCGATGGGAGGAGGGCCGGCCGAATGGAAGACGATCCATTCGGCGGCGGTTACGATCGGCGAAGAACAGTTCTGGGACGGTATCGGCGTCTGGAACGCGAAACCGCATCTGATAGTCAAGAGTATCGGCGCGCTCAAACGTATCGATCTCGGCGCCCATTTCGGACGCGAATATTTCGACAGTCTTCTAACCGAATTGGGCGGAATCGACGCAGACACTATCGGCGATTACCTCCAGTTAAGGGTGAAATTTTCAGCCGTCTCCAAAACGTCCGGTGCATCGAACACGAATCGAAGTGCAAGCGATGCGCCCCAACGAACAGCATCTATCTGAGCCTGATCTGTCCGAAGGTGAATCGATTCCGCAGCGATTTGATTCTGCTCACGCTGTTCGGTGAGTAGACAAAAAAATAATAACGAACGGAGACTCTGTTGGTTGGAACGTTATCGGGTGAATCGATATCGTCAACTTCATCCCCGTCATCCGACGGGTTGTGTTTCTTATTTTTACCGAAAAAGGCGGTTTTTCCTTATTTTTTTTTGTCTCTCGAGCTACTCTACTGAACATTACAAAAAATAGTATACTACCGGAGACCGTGATATATTCCGGGATTGTTGGAAGATGACGGGGGGTGGGGGTGGTGGTTCGTACCGAGTGAATCATTTTCGTTTTAAAACCGGAAAAATTATGTCGATACCGTCCGGTCAGCGGTAATAAATAAGCTATTCAGTAGTCGGAGCGTCGGGGACGATTCGATTTGTACCCGCACAAAATATATCTGTCGGCGTAGTCGTGACAATAACTGGGTTTATACTCCCCGGCCGGCAGGCGGAGGCTCCTCATCGAACGGAGTCAGATTCCGAATAGGGTCGGTTTTATTATTATATTATGTTTTTTTTCCCACTGTCGGACGCCTTAACAGAGGTGAACGATGAGAAGACAAAGTCGACGACATCGATTTGCCCGTATATATATATATAATATATATATATATCGAATATACTCGGGCGGCCCCTACAATAAATTTTAATCTTTGTCTATTAGACGAGTTTTGAAATCTGAACTGTTTTAGACCGCCGGCACAGAACGGCAGTTTTCGTGAAGCCGCTGGTCGCGACGGAACGAAACCGAAATTGGGTCCCGACGTCCCGTACGGAATTAAATATGAAGACGGCTCGTTGTCTCTGAATATTCAAGAAAACGTCTCGATATCGGACGACGATCTCGATTGGATCAAATCCGTCCTCTTTCCGGCCATAATCAAATGGTCGAATACAGTGGCGAAATCAACCGTCGATACGTTGAGCCTGATACCGACCGACGACTACTGTTTGCTCTATAATCGGTTGAAAGAAAAATACGGGAAAGCTTTGTGCGATGTCAGTAAGTTTATTTATTTTTTTCTATTCCGTTACGTGAATTGTCCCGCCTCCCGTCGCTTATAGAACCGGCCGCCGTTCGATATCGAATTTATCGTTTTCAGATCTGGACCGAGGTTACGGATCCGGAGAAATTCGTTTACGAAGACATCGCCATCGCTTCCTACCTGATGCTGCTCTGGAAACGGGCGCCGGTGAGATACGTCGATTTGGGCTGCGGAAACGGACTTCTGGTACACATTTTGAACAGTGAAAATCATCTGGGAATCGGGATCGATGTCAGGGCGCGAAAGATATGGCAAAAGTACCCCGCGTCTACACTGCTCAAGGTATATTAGAAATATTATAATCCCGGTCTGTTTATATTCCTGTCTTGAAATCGACGCTCTTCCAGAATTAGCTGAAGCGAAGACGGTGTTTTATGAATACTGAATATTGTAAAAAATCCTTGTAATATCGTAATATTTTTGAAAGAAAAAAAACGCTACCAAAAAAAAAATACGTTACAATTTTTATAAACGGTAAACATCTGTTTTTTTCCTAATAGTTTATGCGTTATATCGGACTACTTCTTTAAACCAGTCATGACAGAAAACACTTCATTTTATGAAGTAACAAAACGGTATTAGAATCGATTAAAAAAAAATTATAAAGTAAATGAGAAACAGATAAAAAAGAACGACCCGACGAAAGAATCTGTCGAAATTAATTATTGTTTCAAATTTTTTGTCAATAATTAAAAAACTTGCGTCACACCGTTCCAGGTGGATACAGTGACGCCGTCCGATCGGTGTTTGTTCGCCGAAGCCGACTGGATAATCGGCAACCATTCGGACGAACTGAGTCCGTGGATTCCGGTGATAGCGGCGCGCAGTTCCCACCAGTGCAATTTCTTCCTGTTGCCGTGCTGCTTCACAATTGAACGGCAACAGGTACGAGGCGTCGTCGGGGAATCAGCCAATCGCCGATTACATCGACTATTTGAAGCGTATCGGCGAAATCTGCGGTTTCAACGTGCGATCGGACAGGCTGGAAGATACCCGCCGGCCTAAAGGGTGTGCATAGTGGGCGAGGCGAGTTCTGGCGTGGGAGAGGCGGCACAATGTGACCATCGCGAATTGCTCGGTTGATTCGAGCGGCGAAAATGGGAAAAAAGCGGCGAAGCTTAGTGGCGACAATTGGATTAGGGATTTCGGCGAAAAGCGGAGTGCGCAACTGTACCCGGCTCGGCGGAAAATTCTGTTGTTGAGAGATAATCGGGTCGCGTGGTACGGCGTCTCCTCCATAACAGAACGCGCCGACAGCGAGCGCAGAATGGGGCGAGGCGACAGGGCGACTCTGCGGAACTTCGCCGACGCCGTACCAGACGCAAATTGATACAGCTGAAAAACGAATGCGGCTGCCCTCAAAACACTGTTGAAAACAACGGGCACATATTCAGCGTCGATGAACGGACTGTACGGTTTAGAAGGCCGGCAATGGCACAACGAAAAGCGCCAAAGGTGGAAAAAGAAACCGTGCTGGTTTTCGCAACCATCGGATTCGTGCCGTTGAAGCGAGCATTGTTCATTCCTCCATTGATTTCTCGGTATATTCGTACATCTTTTAAATCTATACATTTTCTTGCTTCGCTCTACTGGAAAATAGTATACAAAATTTTCCTCACCTGTCCGTAAAACGTAACTATTTTTCACGAAGTGAAATTCCGCCTGCTCTCGGCGTTAAGTTATACGGATTATTACTTGCAATCGAATTGAAACTTGGTCTGCCGCGAACTTAAAACTTGCGCTATTGGGGCCGCTCTCGTCCGACGTCCATCTAAACTCGTAACAAATTAACAATTTAAAAATCATAAATAAAAAAAAAAAAAACTATTCCAAAATTAAATTTCTTTTTCAAACTGAATCCTGTATCTGTTATTGCAAATTTTGTCATTTCTTTAACAATAACTGTTGTATTAATTTCGATTGCAACATACAGCGCATATACAGCAGATATATATGTAAGGATTATACATAAAAAACAAAGTTTTCATTGGAAAAGGAAAAGAATAAGAGGGTTTTTTGTATTGTGTCCGATGAGAGAAATTTGGCAACGATAAAATGAAATTCCTTCATCGACACTGCTGGCTGGAAATCTACAAAAATATATATATATATATATATATATATATATATATATATATATATATACATTCGTTCCAACGTATCAAAATCATAAACGGAATTTAAACAGCAGAGTTTAATGTAGATTTATTCTACAATATAACAATACAGCGACCGTATTGGCCTCGATAATATATTTAGTTACTAGAAATTGAAAGTTTTTACATAAAATTTAATTAGCCGTTATACAACTATATTATATAGTGCCTCTCTTCAATTATATAAAGAGAGTTAACGAATACAGTAACAAAGGGCGAGTCTTTAATCGTACCTAATTAACGAGATTGATTAACAATGACCCCGACGAAATGAAATTTCAGTTTTTAAGGCTATAAGTAGCAATAAATAAGTGCACAGGATACAATATAATTTATTCTTTTTTTCTTTTTTTTTACGCTGTAACAATGTTATTGCTATTGAACAGTAAGAATCACTGGCACAGCCTCTCTCTCTCTCTCTCTCTCTCTCTCTCTCTCTCTCTCTCATGCACTTCTTATTATTGTCTTATAACTTACAATAATTTAAATAAATAACAATGACACATAACCCTTCGACAAAAACGCATTTTTTTTTTCTTATACCCACCCAATGACAATAAAAATGGGTGATAATGTGATAATAGAAATGTATAGTATCGATTAAAAAAAAAATTTGTGATCGAGTCAAACAATTAAAATATCGTCAACTAATTATTTTCACTTAAAATGTGCCATTCGTTTAGACTTAATAATATAATGATTTCTGTGTTCACACGAATACAATCTAAATAATAAATACGTATATTTCGAACATGAAAGATACGATTCGCGTATATAATAATACATTTTCACCTACACAATACTCTAATTATACTAACAACTTCCTTCCTTTTCGCTACTGGTAACTTAATAATATTATTCTTGATTCAATAAGATCCTGACGCTCGCTTCATCACAAAGAAACAACAGGTACACTAATTATAATTATATATATATATATATATATATATATATATATATATATATATATATATATATATATATATATTTCTTTATAATAAAGAGGCTAAAAAATTGACCTGACACAATTTACAGACTCTGATGGAAGGCCGCATTCGAAAAACAAGATCGCTAAATTTTTGTAAACACATTTATACAAATACATTTGAAACATAAACGTTTTCCTAAAGAAATGGGCACTTTTTATATATACATATATATATATATATATATATATATAATTAGCCCGGTACAGATGATATTAAAAAAGGAACAATTTCAATGGCAGTAACCGCGTAAATATTTCCGATTGTGGGTTTTTTTTTTGTGTTCGATTCGAAATGATTTTTTTTCATTTCGACCAGTCGTATCGACATTTCACAATTGAAACGCCTATATAAACGATTGGCACTTTCCATTTCTCTAATGTAAATTGCGGCTACGTACGAACGACGAAATATAAAATAAAACGAATAAAAACGGAACGAATACTATGCAGACTAGTGAGGCGACTGAATTTGAAAATTTGTTACAATACAATAATAACATAAGAATAACATTTTCTGTACTCGGCTACAGAACAGATTTTCATCGAATACCATTCAATATTAAAATTAATACGTGCCACGACTGAGACCGAGCCGTTGTAAAATCCTTACTGAGCAAAAACAGAAATCTAGAAATAAGAAAAAACAAAAAAACGTTAATATCGTATATTTATTATATTTACTTCATTATTGAAAAAACATATCTATCACATCACTAGAAATAAATAAAGGAATACAAAATGAACATTATCTATATTTTGAGGTCAAATTAGCCGATCGAGGAATTAGTATCGACATTTTGGATACGTTTAAAAATATTATTTATCGAGAATAGAATAAGAGATACCGGCGGATTCGCTTAGAAAATTACTTTTCAAAAGTATTATCCTATCGATAAAAAAAACTCCAACGGTGACAGTGCTGACTGGATGCTTTCATCGAAACAAATACCTCGATATATTTATTACTGGCGGTAATATAACAAGAAGCTAAAATCGATTTTAATTAGGGAGAGAACTTCGTGCAGTCATCAGGATTATATTCCAATTCAATTTACTCAATTCGAAAACAAAAGTTTTAAATTATATCATCTCTTTTTAAAACCTGTCTTTTGGAGCGATATTGCGGATTTATAACTTTAAATTTGAAGATCGTTCACAGTAATTCGTAAATATAATAATGTTTATGATATCAA